>PVJL010000275.1:412160-482571 GCA_004026885.1 Lyroderma lyra
ACCCGCCACTCCCCGCACCCCCCACCCTCTCACACCGCGCTGTCCCCGCCCCCACTCCCACCCCTACACCGTGGCGGGGTACCCCCTGCCCCCTCTGGGCGCCCCCGGAGCCCGGCCCCACCCGTCACAGCGCTGGGGGTCGACGGCGCTGGGGGTCTCCGACTCTTCACCGTTCCACTGCACATTCCTTAGTGCTCTTCCCCTCCTGATCATCAGCTGCTGGCATGGGGGGCGGGGTCCAGTAAGTGCTGAAGGCAGGCAGAACCTCCGCTTTTCAATTTCTCCAGCACGCACGTTCCAAATGGAACGAGAAGCACGCTGTCCTGATCTCACCTATCGCACACGCGCACCCACTTTATTAGACACTTTTCCTCTCACCGAGCCTAAACGTAATCCAGTAAGACATGAAACAACGCGTGGCACGCAACCTCGTGGGCACGCTGGCCGGGCATCAGAGCCGTGGCCCCGGCACGTGCCCCCAGGGCGCGTTCTCAGCCCCGCACCACGAGCGCCTGAGGGGCGGGGGCTGTCCTGTGCGCTGGGTCTTCTTGAGCCACATCCCTGGCCCGAGCCTGTGTTCACAGCCACTCTCTGTCCCCATCCTTCCTCTCCATGTACGATAGCTCCATTTTAAGAGTTTTAAACTTAAAATGGACACCAACTGTGGTGTGGGTTATATGACAGGGTAGGACAGAAAAAAATCTATTAGTCCAAACTTCATTTCGAAAGGGAATACCAGTATCTGAAAAGGGAAGTTTTAAATGTAACTATGTGTGATGGTGGATGTTAACGAAACTTAAAATCATTTTGCAGTATATACATATAGCAAGTGATTATACTGTGCACCTCAAATTAATACAATGTTATATGTCAGCTGTATCTCCACACAACACAAAAAAGAGAAAGTTCTGATAACATGAGCAGCTCCATTCCCTTTTGGGAAAAATAAAAGATAGCATTTGTGCATTATTTACCCCTTTGTGGAATGCTGCAGTTTTCAGTCATTTCTGCAACAGACTTGATTTTTTCCCTTGTGGGCAGAATGAAAGCAGACATTCAAAATTACAACCCATCGTGGGGGTGAGTAACCGCCTCGGCTACAAAGACGGGACAGAGCCATCACAGACACCAGGGCTCTGCTGACGGGAAGAGCCCCGACGACGTTAAACCTGAAGAAGAGGTTTACCTGCAAACGTGCACAGCGGTCACTGTGACGAATGGAACTTGGGGAGTGAAAAATGGAAAACTACGTGGCACTTCAAGCAGTGAGACGCTTTAGGTGACATTTGTCATCGGCGTGTGTATGCGTTTAATGCATTTTGTGAAAGCCCACCGTGTTTGGCTGAAGCTCCTTCCTTCCTTCCTGATCCTTCCCTTCCTTCCTTCCTTTCTTTCTGAACTAAGATAATCTTACTACTCTTCCCAAATTTTGATGTGTGCCAAGTTCGCTTCCAAAACTGGATGTGCGCCCGTTGGTATGTATTTCCTCCTGTGCCCGTGGTCTCCCCACTTCCGTCTGAGATGACGGTACTTGTCTGGAAGGCTCCGTGGAAGTCCAAGTGGCACGTCTACAGACTAAGCTCCCGTCACCTGGGTCGTCCTGCCTGTTCGCATCCTCTGACGAGTGCAAGACAGAACGCAGAGGGACAACACGGGGTTGAGGTCACAGACACCCGCCTTGGCGGTGTAATGTCTAGGGATCAGCTCTGCTTGTGAACTGACCCAGACGATCGCTTCTGGGCAATGCGAAGCCCTCGAGGACAGAAAACTCCTCTGAGGGCTGGTTCTGGTTTGGGACTCCCCCAGCAGGTGTACCGGAATTTCCAAGACTGTGGACCCCGAGTTCTGACCCTCTCTGCACAGGTACCGGTTCTCCTCCTTCCCAGCAGGCGCCAGGGCACAGAGAGCTACGGCCACACCCGTGCCCCAGGGCTCAGGCCCTCTGCAGGCCTTTAGGGAGGAGACAAATACCTCCAAGCAGTGGCACCCAAGGACACCTTTTCAAAGATTTTCATATGCATTTTATACTAACTTCACAAGCAGGTGCAGAGTTCTAGTGTGCTACGTGGAATAGAGCATATTACGTTTTCGGCGGTGGAAATTTTCCTACCAAACTCCTGCTTAGAGTCCTAAGGCTGAGCGCATTACCACGGCTGATGGCAGGCTGGATTCCTGTGCTCTTAGTCACTTCCCACCACCTTCACTAGGCCTAGGGCAACGTAAGGACAGTCCAGGGCGCCATGCAACCCCCCAAGAAGATGACTAGGACAGGAAAACGGAAGGCCCTGTCTTAAGAATGTGAGTGGAAAATAACCAAGGTGAGAACGACAGACTTGAGAGTCATAGGGTCGGAAAGTGAGCCGCCGTCTTCATTCACTAGCTGCCCGCTCGTGGCCAGTGGGGTCAGCGCACCAGCTCCCGTCTTCTCGCTAATGAATGGGATGTGACGCGCGCGTGTCCAAGCCACAGCCTTGATTCACAGCTAGCGAGTCACTGACGAGCAGCGTGATGCTGAGTAACCTCCTTAACCTTCTGTACTTCAGTTTCTTCAGCTGTTAAAATGGATATTACCCACCTCATGTGGTTCTTGTAACGATTAACGGGGAGATACGAGGCATATAAAAACACAAAAACAACAACAAAACAGCTATTCCTCCTGTTGTTTTCTAGTAGTAAACTTTGGAAACATCAAAGTACTATAACATATTTGGCCACACACCGTTTTCGTTCTACGATTAGCCTGTCGTCCTTACGGCTGTTATTGGCAATGACCCTGATCAAGCTGCTAATTCGCCATGGCGTTTCCACTGAGTTCCAGACTACCCTGTGATTCCAGAGTCCCCCATGTGTCTCGCCTCTATTGTCAAACGTAAGCTATCCCACAAGGAAGAGAAACCCCACTTCCAGCTGCCCTTCCGTAATGAGCTCACCCTGAACTCCTTGGAATTTCCTGAGAGCCAGGAGACCACCGGCGGAGGACCACTCCGCCCATTGGTCAGAAACACTTGCACAGCTGCTGCGAGCCTTTCCCCCGAGATGCTGAACTGTGTCTGGTATGTACTCGGGGACATCAGCAACCACAGAAGCTAGCCACACCATTCAATCCTCCTGATGTTTAGTACCTACAAGATTTTACTGTACCAAACCGAGTTACAATCAGGGAGGCAGGATTTAAGGTAAACAAACGTCTTTATAATCCTGTGAGACAGAAAAGAGTCACAGGATGATGAGTACAATCCTAGCTATCTAAAAGGGAAAGTACTTTTCTCCTCTTATTTGAACTTTCGACATTCTATTTTCAATACCTAAAAATGCCTAATTTCCTGAACATAATAGTAATGTTCTACAAAATAAAAAAGTAAACTGGATTGCTATCTCCTTTAACTACAGAGGATAAGCATGTCAGATATGAAGGAAGACAAAGTTTTAAAGAAGTATACGTCAAAAAAGATAATTTATTCCAAAATAAATTAGATACAAAAGAGTGCTGCAAATTACTCAAAGCGTTCAAAGTTTCTTTAATGCCTTACTTGAAGGAGGATAAAAATCCTCACTTAAAAAAAGGGTAACATTATTTGCAAACTGAGCAGGGGGACCCGAGGATAGCCATATATAATCAGTTGTCACCTTGCAGCTCAATTAGCCCTCATGTAAAAACGAGGCATGTAAGGAGAAATGAGGTTTTGACATTATCTCTGCCAGCAAGATAATTACACAGCCTTCATTTAACAGTAGGGCAACACTACTGTAGCAACAAATTAACTCAGCTCCATTTGCAATTCATGGTGTGTTTTCTCATTTAATACCATTTGTCTTACCCCAAGTGAATGTTTCCATTAGTTTTCTCTAGCACAGCACAGACTCAGTTTGACTCCACACACCACACCACTGAGGCTACGCTCACCTCGCGGCACCTCTCGGGAGGCTCCCTCAGAACGGGCTGGCACGGGGCGTCTTTGCGTTCCAGCTACAGCTTTGCCTGGCCCAACAGTACGGTGGGGGGGTCCGTGCCCAACGGTCAAGGACGTGAATTCCCTACAACCGATTCCAAAGGAGTCTTCTCTTTTCATTAAGAAAGAGCAGGAAAGAAACCAAGTATTAGCCATGTCCTAACCTGGGTACAATTACTTATTAAGTTAGGACCACACTTTCTAGGAAAGAAACGCTTTTTTAAATGTACTGGCTACAAATGTTAAGTTTTTATATGTAATACCCTAAACACAGCACTCGGTAATCTCATTTATTTGCCTTTCCACGTGTCACATTAAACTTTTCCTTAGCGTGACTTTAAAAGCCACTCCACCTCCCTAAAAGTGGGACTTGGGGTGACTGAAGGGAGTTTAAAAAGAAGGGTCCCGGCACAGGAATGGCGGGAGCTCCTGGACTGTCACGGACAGACCTATCATTAAATTTTAGGTTCACCTCTAAAAGGTAATACTAATTTGACTACTGGTTTATCATTTGCAATTTTACATGCTGAATTATCCACTAGTAACAATACAGGAGGTCCTGAGTCTTAAAAACCCCAAGTCCCCCAAAGGGCTTGTTCCAAGAAGACTTACACCTATGCATAGGATGCTGAACTTCAGACATCACACAAATAAAGGCAAGCACATTTATATGTCATAAATGTATGTTAGTTTGGAAAAAAAATTAACTCTATGTTGTAAGTAAATATGGAAATATTCACTTAATGTTTTTCAATTTTTAAAAATAAATAGTCAATATTTAGCATGAAATTTAAGGACATGCCTGAGGAGAAATACTTTCCAGGAATTCTGTTTCATTTATCACAATAATGATTAGCAAAAACTGTGGGAAAATACATTATTTTATAGTCTCAGAGAATCGGGAAGAGAAGGGTACGTATGTGTACATTTCACATAGTTTCGTTGCTAAATGCTTACTGTAACACTGTAAACTAGCAAATATGTGCCTATCACATATGAGCTTTCTGCTTTATTCTTTACCCATTAAGGTAATTCATCAATAGCTGTACACTCTGTTAACTAACTCTTCTAATGAATAGATTCAAGGCTTGAAACTTCACTTAACAACAAGATACACCAAAAAGAAACTTCTGTGCTTTTCTAACCTGACAATCTCTCCACTCAGTGATGCTAAGTGAAAGATCAAAGAATGAACATTTTGCTAGATTTTTTACAACAGCACTTTATAAATGAAGTTTTTTTCTCAATACAGAAATGTATCGTTTATATTTTACTAACAGTCATTGGGCCTTGGTTCAAAAGACTCAAATACAGAGAAAAGACACAAACTAAAGACAATGAAAAGTTAAAATTTCTTTTTGTGCCCACTTGGCCTTACTAATCACACATTCATCCAATTGCTGTGAACAGGGTAAAAGTGCTCTATCTTTAGATGTTCCTCTGTCATTAGCTCTAAAAGGGGATGCATTATTACCACACACTATTTTGTGTGCCGACATATCAGACATTACACACAACCATGACGGACCAGGAACTGTCGTTATTTGCTGTATACAAGTAAACACAAATCAATACTTAGGCAAAGGATATGAATGGATAACACATCCAATATATGGAAAATAAATTCATCAATCCAATTATTAATGAACTATGTGGGGCAATATTCATTCTTTTGTTTGCATTCTTTTATTCTTCGTTTCACAAGTTTGATCACTTTGGAAAAGATTAAGAAAGGCATGTATCCGAAAGTAACATTTAAATTAGTACGTAAAGGATGAATGTGAATTCTCTTTCAAGTATGCAACTAAAATATGCAACTGAAACACTAATGTATCATTTTTGCACTGAATACAAAGTAGACAGTTAAAATATGATACAGACGCAACTCACACTTTTAAAAATGTAATTAGAACAATTATTTCAATGGGAATGTGATTGGAGGATTATTTTTTTTAGACTCAGTAACAAATCTGCCTTCATAACAGGCAAATTTCAGGGCATTGTAAGGAAGAAATAAAAACAACAAAACTTAAAATCTTCTATGATGACGTTCAGAGCTTCCCATAAAGTCTGGATACAAAGGTCATATGTAACGCTATCAACAACAACTTCGATCTGTAAAAATATGTTACTTATGCATCCAAACTTCATAGGTCCTTGTATTTGCCGAGCAACTATTATGCCAGGTGTTCCCTAATCCCTTAATCTGTACAACAACCCCAGCGGAAGAACAGAATCTTATTATGCATTAAAACAATTCACCCAAGGTCTCAAAGCAAATAAATTAAAGAACCAGAATCCAACCACAGATCTTTCTGGTTCTTTCTTCTATAGTTCTCTCACCCTGGCTGCACTTTAAAAACACCCAGTGCTCGTCTAAAACACCACTGTCTGGGGTTCACCTCCAGAGGGTTCGATTTCATATGTCTGAGATGAGGCCAGTTGTTGAGACCCAGACGTGACTCCCCAAACAGCTCGGTACAATCATGACCACACAGGAGAGAAAAGCTACTTGCCGGGGGGAGGGAAGGGGTAACAGTGAGAAACGAAAAGATATCTTAGCAAACAGAATGTTTAAGCAGCTTTACAGAAACAAATCTGAAATGCAATTTTGTACATGCTTAAGATGTAAACAAAACCCAGATATCCTGAGATCTGAAACATTCTAAATACAAGAGGAAAGGGAGTCTGACACTGAAGTCCATGACCCACCCACCTAAATTTTGCTTTTTAAACAAATAAAATGACACTTTTTAAAGTCAAATACTGTAACAGACGACTTGTCTTCTGCACCAGTGGCAGATCTGTTATCATCCTCATCACATTGAAAGCTTATCCAGCAGATGCCCTCTCTGTACCCTCCAGTAGGTCTTTGTACGCTTAAAATTAACCCCACTGTCACAGTGTTTCTTGGATTAACCAATGTAAGATATTTGAAGAGGGTCATTGTTGCTGTAAAATGAGAAAAGCCCGCACTAAAAGCATTAAAATAATTGTGGTCACTTGGAAAAAAAAAATCAGCAAAATACACCGACAGCATTTTATGTGAGCTATTGCGTGCAAACAACTTGTAATACAGTTTTCAGCTCTTTAATTAAAGAGATATTCTTTAAAATTGAGAAGACTTGTTAAGTTAAATGTCATCCCCTTCCTCCTAGAATGAATGACCTCTGATAAGTATCTAAACCATTTAAACAGTAACACACATAAAATGTGATTTTTTTTTTTAATTCAATGAACACGAACTTTGGAGTGGTCAAAGAAAAGCAAGAACTATTTTCTAAATTTAATTAAACAGAAAAAAGAAAAAACCCATGGCTGACATGCAGATGAGTTGTATAAATAAACTTTAAAAGCTGGATATTAAGAAGTGTCTCTCTTTTTTTTTTTTTTTGTTAGAAGAGCCCAAGGTGACTGCTTATGTTTTGAACTGCTAGTTAATTCTTGCTGGGGCACAAATCTGTCTTCTCTCTTATAATTAATTCTCAGTGTCAGAATTGCTAGATGTGCTTTTCAGAATCAACCTTCCCTGGCTGTTAATTATGTTACAGAAATATGTTCAAATAATGTGAACGGCCTAATTCTAATGCTCACAGAACAAGTTATAGGCAAAGTTCAATAAATGACTTAACTATTATAAATATGTTTACTTAATTATTGTTCAGAGAACATGGGAACAATTTGCTTTTTTGCAAAAAAAAAAAAAGGTATTTTAAAAGAAAAGAAACATGTGCAGTCTTGGCACGATTACAGGCTAGGAGCCACTGTTAAGATATTAAGACAAGCACTGATTATATACTGATATACATAATACCAAAATAAACTATTTCTTGGAGCATTTCTCAAATGCTCAGAAAATGGACAAATAAGAGAAATACAGGGACCAAGAATAAAGCCTTTTGAAGGGTAGTGATACAAGGTGTGCCTTTTTTTTTTTTTTTTTTTTAACATTTTTATATACTCAGGTACAGTGGTCTTATTTTCTCAGTGGTCCGCATTTCCCCTTGCCGCACCCCAGACTTTGCCCCAGAAGCTGCCACAGAAATTTAGGTGGACACCAAGAAACCCATGACTGCCCCAGGGAGCGCCCCAAGCTGAAAGAGCAGCCCGGGGGGGTACCCCGGAGCTCCAGGGCTCTCTAGGCCCAGGGAGTGGCCCTCCAGGGGAGCCTAGGCTGTGCAATGGCATTCAGTGACTGCGTTTTAGTTTCTAGGTGGGTTCTGTGCCTAGTGAGCGTGGGCCCGTCATTTATCAGAGCGCGACGAACCGATAAATGGAGCAATCGCAGACCTAAAAAGAGGGAAGGGGAAAAAACACAGCATTTCTGAACACCTGTAACGGGCCTGTCGTGTGGCTAGGTACTTTTAGTCACTCAGCCTCTCTTCTCCCATAAACCTTTCCAGATAAACATTACTACTGCCATGTGCAAAAGCAGAAATGGAGGTGCAGGAGGGTTAAGTACACGGTCCCCAAATCGCTCAGTCAGGAAGTGGCAGGTCCAGTCAGGATGTGAGCCTAGGTCTGGTTTGGCTCCAGAGAGCATGCTTATCTAGTAAACCACACAGAACAGCAAAATTCAAGATCAAATTCAAAGAGAAGGAAAATAAATATAAAATTCAATCTCATATACTCATACTTGAAATTTAAAAGATCCTCATTTCCCCTTGAATTCCTGATAAATTTCTATACAGGTTTGGGAATCTGGGAATTACGTTTTGTTTTTCTAGGTCTGAGGAGTGATTTGGGCTTATGGTGACTTTTGCACTTAGAATCACAACATTCATAAGGGTGTTTTGTTTTTTGTTTTTGTTTTTTTGTTTTGAAGGCCTTAAGGCTTCCTGATTCTTACAAATGAGGAAACAGAGACAAAAAATGCTTAACTGTCTTGCCCACAGTCACAGTGCTAGACTTTTTCAAGGCTGGCACTAAACCTCAGATCTGACCCGGGATCTGCTGCTCCTTCCATTACAAAGGGCTGCGGGTTTTCTCTTTTTGTTTTCCCTGCTCTGGAAAAGGTTGTAACTGTTAGTTATGGTAAGTATATGATGCAACCATGAGAATGTCATTAAAAATCCTCTCAAAAATTAGCATATTCACTCATTGCCTTAAAAAGGAAACCAATTATCTGGGTCTGTAGCAGTTTTGTTTTTAAAAAATAATCAAATGGCATTAAGAAGACAAAACTAGGTAAGCTTATTTAACCAAAATGAAATTTGGATTTATTGGTCAAAATTCTAGGTGGCTCAGATTTAAAATATAACTGATGTGAAAGATCAATACATCATGACACAAGAAAAGCGTTACTGACTCTTCATGTGCTTCCAATTTGATTGCTTTGGCCTTCCAAACAAATAAATGAAAGTACCAGAAACCTATTAGTATGATAATAAAGCCTTGTGCCTGGATATGTATTAATACAATCTCTGTGCTTGGAGGATAACAAACAAACAAACAAACATCAGTGTGAAGATCTGCTCTACATTTCAATAAAAGAATATTTGAACTAATTAAAAATGTAAAATTGTAAAGAATTTTAGAGTGATCAGATGGCCTTTGCTTTCTGTAAGTCTCTATAGAAATACATTTCTTTTACATCTTAAAAGCTGATAGCTTCTATCTTTTAACCCACTGTTCCTACTTTAGTTTAACATGATTTTTCAAAAATTCCAATTTAAAAAAAGCCAAACCTAATTAGCTTTAGGTTATTATCATCTATTGCCATTCAAAACATAGTACAGTGGGTCTTTTTATAAAATAGTAGAACTTGATAGAATGTTTACCAATCAACGTTACAGCAGAGAAAATGAAAATATATAAAAGGTATATATCTATACACAGATGAATACACACATGTATGTGCACACATACATATTTACGTGCATACTTCAGTATCTGGAATGCTTTCGATTGCATTTTATATCATCCACCCCCTCAAAATCAAAGCAGTTGAATAATGTAAAAAAGCATTTTCTTATTAAGATCACAAATTGTTCCTATCACAATGAGATAAAATTGGAACAGTGATGACAAAGTAGCTGGTAATTCAATAATCTATTTAAAGCAAAGTATACTTTTCTAGAACTTAATGCTGCTAAATTATTACCACAAGTTATAGAATATGAAATACTGACTGCAAAAAGAAAATGGCTCAGAATTTTTCTGTTTTTGTTCAACCTATGTAACTTTTAAAAAGACATATATATATATATATGTATATATATATGTACACCCATGCAAATGAGGTTCCCAGGTTTTTATATATTCAGCTTACTCAATTGCAGCCATCCACGTAATGCAGAAACAGAGTGCCCCCCCCCCCGCCCTGAACGAAATGAATTCTGTTATAATGGACAGCTGAAAAAACTGCTTACAATTGCACATACAAGTGACAGAGATAGCTAAGTCTAAATTAAGATGTTGGCTATGAGGTTTCCAATAGGACCTTGACATGATTGTTGACCTACTCATGACATGATCACACCGGTACGGATTTGGAATTCTATTAGTATTACCAGAGGAAAAAAAGTCAAGGAGTCATCAAGAAAACAAATCTATATCTTCTACTCCATCAGCCAATTACTTTGGTTAAAGTGGAATTAGATGGGTATTGACAATGCGAAAGGGACAAGGATTAAACAGATGACTGAGTATATCACAGGCAGTGGGCATCTGAGTTGGGTTTTTTAGCTCTGTTCTGGTTTTATGCTGCATAAGGTTTTTTAAAAAGTCTTCACTAGAAATGCGCAAAGTAGATGAACTACTGTTAACATCGTTCCTGAGAAAATATAAATTATCTTCCATTCACCAACTGAGTAACACAAGTATTTTCACACAGGGTGGTACTTCACACAAGTATATCTTCAACAGCTTAGCCAAAATTTAATAGTAATCTGCCACCTGTCTATTAAAAAAAAAACTTGGAAAGACGAAAACTGTATCTTTCGAAAACTATCTTTTCTTAATAAGTTAGGGTAATACAATTCAACTGATGATGAAACTAAAACACTTCACTTGCATGAGGAGGCAGTAGAATGCAATCTTCAAGAGCATGGTCTTTGACTGTAGAGAGACCTGGTTTCAAGTCTGGGCTCTGCCATTTGCTGTAGGCTCTGTGACCTTGAGGAAATTCCTTAACCTATGTCTTAATTTCCCAATCTGTAACACTAAGATATAATACCCATGTCACATGATTACTGTGAGGATCAAACAAGTGTGTTCATGTAAAAAACTTAGCACAGTATTCAATTACTGTTAGCTTTTGCTATTATATTAGTGCTAAATTTCTATTCAATCAGCTCGTTATTTTGTTTACAGGTAAAATTTAGCTTTGTTACATGGTGGATTTGAAATTCCTGAAGTGCTAAGTCGTTCAACATCAAGGAACCCATAAAAGTTGTCAATGACAAAGTACGAGGGCTGTCCAGAAAAAATTCCAGCCATGAATGCCTTTATTTTTCTGGATACTTTCTGGACAGCCCTCATAATACATAAAAGATTATTTCACTTTATACTACAATCCCCACTCTGTCCAGAAAAAAAAATAACAAACCACCGGGCAGATTTAATGGTGGGAGGGTTACCAGCCTACACTGCAAATAATACCACATCGAGACACGTAAAACTGTTTTGGTGATTGTTTTGTTTTTTGGGTAGTTCCCTGACTGGGAATCGAACCCAGGCCACAGCATTGAGAGCACCGAAGCCTAGCCACTACACCACCAGGGAACCCCCAGTTTTGGTGTTTTAAATAGAAGTATTTCCTCCACAGCTTTAGTTCATTAAGTCCTGGTTAAAGGTTCTAGTATCCTTTTTTTTTTTTTCTTTTTGCCATTTTTTTCTTGTGTCAAAATTTTTATCCATTTACACGTTGACTATGTTTTACTGATTGAATAACACTGTCCCTTCCCCTTATCACACAACTCACATATTTTGATATGAAGTATATTTATTTACAGACTTTGTCTTTTAAAGTCAACTTGAGGTGGTGTGGAATATAATAGATATGACTACATTCATGCCAGTCAAACATATCTATGTGAAATTATAATCTAATGAATGTGCTCGTATATCAATGAACTTGAAGTAACATCACTTGATGCTACCAATTTTTTGTCTTCTTAGTGTGTGAATGCAGAATGAGTGACCATCTCATACATCCTAAGTATATGACAAGTGACATTCTGAGTTAGTCCAAATATGCAAACAAAGTTTTCATTTATAACATGGAAAAGTAAATGCTTTATTCGTATGCACATTTAGAAATGCCTAAACTTTTTCAACCTTCATGAAACCTTTTTTCATTTCCATAAACTGAGGTAACTTTATTAATGCTTCCATCTGATTTTTAAAAAGGAATAAATTCTCCTAAATTTAAAATTTACAAAAAAAGTATATAAGGTAACATGACTTCATTTTGTGATTCAAATAGAATTCAAACAATAATATGTTTTACAATAATATAAGAAAACTAGAAATAACATTGTTTTAAAAAACAGTAGCACAGAATGCCAAGAATATAATAGGAAATGACAAGGTTTCCAATGGCAATTCGTTTAAGAGAAAAATCACAAAAAAATCATACTAAGAGACAGGAGAATGTGTTATTAAAAATGTAGTACTATTTTAAAAGTAAAATTTTAATGAAGACTAGAAAAGCAGAGAGCTGCCCAAACACAGTTGAGAAAAAACCTCTAGCAAGTCTAATAAATGTAACTTGCCCTGCCAGATCTTTTCAACTTACTGAAAAATTCACTTGACTTAATATTGACACAGAGATGTGTAAATCAATACAATCAGAATGAAAGATATATTTTAATTTAAAAATGTTCAGATGACAGCAATAAATCTATGTACCTAACCCATAAAAATCATCAAGAGTTTCAATGTCGAGAACAGTATTAGGGCTAACCAACATCTAAAGGTGAATGCCAAAAACTAAATTTTTATCATTAAAATTTTTACTTTTTCATGGCCCATCAAGGCAATCTTTACATAATTTACTGACACACCAACGAGATAAGCTGAATTTCATTGAGAATCCATCAAAGCCTGCAACCAGGGCACCACCTATCTGCTGTTTATAAAATGTCCTATTTTTACAAACAACTAAGCAAGGTATTATGATCTTTCCAAATGTAATGAGAAAAATTTAAAAAATGGATGTACCCCCAACCTCAGTGATTTTCTATGCAGTCAGAAGATTTCACTGTGTATCCAATATGGTGGCCATCAGCCACATGTGGTTAGTAAGATGTTTTGAAAGTAGAAAATACACAACAGACTTTGAGTACAAAAAAAAAAGGTATAAAACCTCAATTATTTTTGCTACAATAATTTTAGTATTGTATACACGCATTTGCAGGGTACAAAACCCGAAATACTCACGTGTTTCATTTAGGAATGTATTCCATAAGAAAGTGAGACTTCCACAGACAAGCACAAGAATATATTAGTATAATAAAGCACAAGTTTAATTTGGTAAATGACACCATAATTCTAAACAGTCTTGAATTTAAATAAATTGGGAATATGCTAACTCCCCCGTCTCCCACATAATGCCTATCAGATATTATGAAGAGGATAAAAAAACTAATCATCATAACTCTGATCACTAGTAAGATAACCTTTCAAATTATAAATTTGAAAGTCAAAAAGGGAATTTTATACTTAAAAATATGTCTTATATCAAATAAAAAAGGGTTAAGAAGTGTACACGATCATAGCCAAATGTTCCCAGTGAACTCAAGAGAGATTTGCCTTTCAGTTCCTGCTATCATTTCTCTTCATAATTTGTCTCTGCCTACTGTAATCTCTCTCCTCTTTCTCTTACCATTCTTCTCCATTAAAAATTTTCCTTCCCCACCTGTCCTCTCAAAAGTTGCTACTTAAAAGAGTGGTCCCCAGACCACCAGCAGCAGCGTTATCTAGGAGCTAGTTAGGAATGTGACTCCCGAGCCCCACCCAAGATTTCAAATTAGAATTCACCTTTTAACAAGCTCCGCCCCACCATCCTCCATATCTTGTCTGGAGGCTAAATGCAAGAAGCACTGCTCCAGGCTTGCCGGAAAGGCTTTCTACCCTCACAGTCTGTTTTCCTCGTCCTTACCTTTGGCATGTCTTTACTGGTCTTCAGGTTAACAGGGTTAGAAAGCATCTTAGAAACCACTGATTTCAAAACTTGCATTTTACAGATAAGTGGACGAGAAATAGTTATCAGTACCTAGCTTAGGCCTCATAAAAAGGCCCCCAGTAAATGACAAGTTGTAAGACAAAGGCACGAGGAGAAATTGAAGCTAAAAGAGCCCTTAACACAAGTTCAAGTAGTTTATGAGGTGCAGGACCAAAACAAAAATTGGTGTCTCAGGCTGACTCCACAGCCCAGTGCTCATCCCAATTCATGATACTATAGCAAGACAAAGCCAGAGTCTGAGAGGCGGCGTTGGCCCTCCTCCTTTGTCACTGGAACGTGTGGGCAGGTATGTCACTTGAGACTTGGCATGTGAACACACAGCCCCGACGTGCTTTACAGAGGAACAGTTTTACTATTAAAAGCATAAAACACAACTTTCATATATATGTCACATATTTCTTCAGCATAAGGTCACATTTCCTTTTCTGCACTGATCATTTTTGCTTCTGTCAAAAACTATCTGAGGTGTCTGAGAGGTGGACATAAGGAAGTGAGGAGTCAAGGTCACGTGAAAAAACACTTGACACCAATGGCTGTCACTGGGTGGGGCCTTATGACTTGACTTGGCCATGGTTCATCTTCCCCTCCTTCTTTTCCTTTGTGTCCATCTTCCTGTTTGTCACCCTCTCCTGTGCCACTGCCCACCCTTTGCTTTAACTGCCACCGAAAAGATTGTACACTTGACACTCTTTGGAAGAAAAGAACTACATAAATCATCACAAACAATAACTTGTAATTCTATTGTATTTTTAAAAGCATTTTCATAAAATTTTCTTAAAGCCATGATAAAACAGTAATGTAAAAAAAAAAAAGACGTAGGACAGGAAGAAAAAGAGTTTACATTTCATTTGGTAAATCAAGGGGAGGCACTAATAGACTTAAAGTTAGAAATCTAGTAGGTGACATGAACCACATTAGAATCTGGGGAGAGTTGATGACGGTGTGCAACACAGTAGAGAAGGACTGAACCAGGAGGAGAGCTGGGCTATGTCCGCGGCTCAGAGACGGAACCAGAGTCGGGGGTAAAACATACATAGACCACTAACTGAGCTTAAAAATACGCAGTTTGCTTGAAAGTAGTAAAATTTACCTGGCAACTCTTGAAACTACAGTTAAAAGCACTAACAAAAATTCAGTCTCTAGCATGAATTCACGTTCAACTTGAAAGACTAGAGGGAGGCAGGTGGGGACCGTGGACCAGGAAGCAGCAGGCTGACCCTAGCCCCGCCCCTTATTAGTTGTGGGTTGTCAGGTACCTTCTCAGAACCTTAACTTCCTCCTTTGAGAGGTGTGTACCATAAACCTGGACGCTACCAAGCCAAGGTGACAAATGTGATATTAGTTACTCTTAGTCACAAAATTGAACAATACCATGCAAATGTGATGATCATGATACTAGCTACTGTTAAAATGTCTTTATAACTGACAGTAATAGAGAAAAACACTAAACACTTATGTGATAAACTGACTCTGTATCATTAACCAATGTTTACAAAAGTACCAGAGGAATGCCACTAAAATCTATCATCGATATTTTAAAAGAAAGGCATAAGCATTTAGTTTATCACTTTTTATTTAAAAGAGCATGATTTGATTTACTTTCATATTTAATGTGATCGGAAAATCAAATTAGGGAGTTATAGATAAGCCAGAGATTACTTTTAAAAGTTTTTACAGCTAGCTGAATTTATTAAAACCTGTAAGTTGTTCATATAGAAATTAATCTGGAAGTACAAATGAGTCATATACTTTAAAGAACCCATAGATCAAAAAAATTACTAAGTTCACAGCCTCAAAAAAAGAAGCACTATTTTTAGATGAAGACGACCTGAATTCATGTCTGATCTTTGCCTTAGAAAACATCTGTTTTCATCACTGTGTCGTTAGCCCAATTAATAAAGTCTATTTTGGCTATTCTGGCTATACAAATTACCTTTTTTAACTGCTAAACTAATTGTTAGGCATTTTATATACTATTAGAAGCAACACACATTTGCCTCTGAGTTAAAGGTTTGATTAAAATTAATGTCACTTTCATTTCTAATAGTATCCATTCTGAAAATCAACATTAGAATTCTAGATGACATTGTATAGAAAGTATACCCTTAAAACCAGGTCTTAAAACATGATGATTGCAAACACATTTTTTATTACATTTGTGGGACAGTAAAATGATTCTCACTTTCATTCTTAAGTTTTACATAATAGCACGGTGGAGGTGGAAAAAAAGGGACACGAATGTGACTCCCCTGTGGAACACATGAAGAAAAGCGTAGAATTAAAATGACAAGAGTCAGTGTTCACCGTACAGTATTCAAAAAAAATGTGATTTAAGTCTAATGATAATATTAACAGTACAAAGAATGAGAAATGCTCGCGTTATCATGCATTCAACTAAAAAATAATAATGACTGCATTATAAATCACAGTGCATGTGAAAAACCAATCTGATCTCACTTGGGCTACATTAAAAAAGAACTGTCTGAAAATGTAGAGACAGAGACTTAAAAATGTATCTGGAGACTACTAAGAGGGAAGACCTTTGTGTAGGCATAGAATAGAGTTGATTATAATATTTGTGGTTTCTGTTAATGCCACGTTTGGGTTACTGCAATCAATAGAAAATAAAAAACAGGCTCCCAGCATGATCAATATCGGATCCTAATTCGAACGGTTATTTGTTCTTCTTGGTGAGTAACAAATACATGAAATGATGCTCCCCCCCCATGTATCTTTCTCTTACCCCATTTTGATTCAAAAATGGATCTATAGCAATAATCATCTAACAACCTCCTAAGTGCTTGTTTTATGAATCTGGCCCTTACTCAAGAAGTTACACTGAAAAGTCTTTTCATCTCCTTCTCAAAAGAATTTACTAAAATTGCATTTAAGTTCAAGTTCAAGGGTATTAAAATGTACAAAGGAGAGTAAAAAAGGTGCTAGGTTATAGATTTTAACTTCTTAACTAGAAAACCGACTCAAAATAGATTTTCTAATTTACAATGAATCAAAAGAGAAAACATCAGACCATAGCAAAAGTGGCACAAATGTATCAAAAACCAAATGAATAAACATTTGAGGAGATTTATTATTAGAAATTGCAATAAATTTTGGAAAGATGAATTGATTTTAGTTAAAAGGTATAACTGACAATTTATTGGGCGGGAAGATGCATTATTTTCCAATTGTTATCCATCTACAGTAAAACTGATTTGTGTCCTATTGTATTTTATGGAAAGGAGAGTGCAACTTCCAGTGATTTAGATTAAATGTATTAATCATAACCAGGCACTGTGAACTATATATCTACTATTAAAGACGATTTTTGACATTTAATTCTGTAGCAGTATTTTGGCTCTGTACCACTCTTCCTAAATCCCATTCCTGTTACAGTTGGCAGGTTTCTCCCTTTTAATTTTATGGGGCTTAAAGTAGCATTTAACCACCCATGCGGTAAATAATGCGGGATTAGAAATAGTTAGTGTTTTGTTTCCCTTTCAAGAGTGGTAATCCATCAAATCCAAAAATGTTCTCTAAAATTTTTCTATTTTTTTGGCAATCTCTAATATATATCATAAAAACGATAAAATTAAATAAAATGCATTACATAGCCAGAATAGATCTGCTTTGCTGAAGCACTGTGCTAGCCTAAAAGAGCAGGTAGAAATCACTTTGAACCAGAAACATGGAATCCTATTGAAAATCAAAACAGAATAAAATAAAAACATAGATTAAAACATGATTCTTGCTTAGAATCTTTTCATTTTCGTTCCTCAAGTAACAAATCTTAATGGGTGCAAATAATTTTTAAGCATTTTAATCATTCGACATCCACTGAACCCACATCCTGTGACAAGACGAAGTATTAGACTAGAGTGACATAGAAAAACAATTACTAAACACTGAAATGTGCTAGGTATTTGGCTAAGTGCTCCAGAAATGTAAAATTAAAATTTAAGTTTAGGATACTGTGTGATGTACATTTTCTCTCAACCAATTTCATTCATATTTTTTTCATAAAGCGAGGCATATGACAAAATGAACTGATTAACCTACAAAAGTCAATATTTCTAACTATAATTGAGAATATGAAACATCTTTATAGATTTATATGAATATATTTATATTAAGCTTAAAAACAATGAAACACTACAATTAAAAAGTATATTCTGTTATTGAGTCACAGTAACTGCCAGAAAACTGATTTTAAACAAAATAAAATTCCAATTTTTAAATTTTAATGTATATGAAATGTTAATTTTAGCTATTAATGAATCCAAATTATTACAATAATCATACTATAACTGCATGTGGTACCTTGAGAGGTATCAAAGTAATAAAGTAACCTGTCAAATGAGTAATTATCTACATTTAATCTATATTTAAAACAAATGACCCAGAAATGAGAAAAGTCTGTAACTCACTCAAGACACACGGATGCCATATATCCATGGTGAGAACATGTAATAATTTCTTCAAACATATTTTATTCACCTTTAACAAAGTTGAGATTACGACTGTTGCAAAAATAAGTATGTGTCCTCACAAGTGTCTAAATGAAATCCAAGATTACCTACCAAAAATAGGACAATCTATAAGGAAAACGTGTGTATACGTGCATGTACACAAAGGCCCATTTTTTCATAAAGGGTCTGCTTTGCTCTCTTGCCCTTCACGGTGCTAGAGCGCTGTCCAGAAAAACATCTAGCCATGACAGCCTCTCTGTTCTATATTACATAGCTGGATACTTTCCGGACAGCCCTGGTAGAGTGGGAAAAACAGGAGGAAAGAAAACCATCCTGTGATGGCCAGTACCTTTAAGAAGCATTCCAATGGACAGTAGAGGCATTTCAGTAACAAACATTGATACGTTATACAATAATGTGTTATTAATGATATATTACTAATAAAAACGCATACAGTATTTTTTTTGAGAAAACAGTGTGACTCTGACATTATGTTCAATCAAGGAATGAATTAGATGAATCAGTATTTCCTATAAACACTTTCAAAGGCTGGGCACGTACTAGTGTTTTGAGAAGCTAAATGGGGAAGTAGGATTAGGGGACAGCTGTGCTATTAATAAGTAGAAGCAAGGGTAGTGCCCAATATGTGGCATGTCTTAAATTTTTCAATGCAATCTGCCACAAATTTAAAAGGCTGAATTAAGAATTCAACAATAAAAACTCCTGAATCTTTCCTCAAAAATGGGAACCCAATCAAATTTCATAATGGACACCTTTTACGAGTTGACAAGAAATTTAATTTTCAAAAGTTAACATTATCAAAAAAGTGAAATCATTCCAGCTCGAGCCAAAAACACGGAAGAGTATGACTTCTGCAAATGTTCTTTTGCAGGAGGTCTGGCATTCAGAAGGCCGGGCTCGGAGCCTTCGTAACGAAGCCTCTTCTTTGCAAGTCTCTCTGTGAATCCATAAAATCACAGTAATTACAGTGATACTTTCATGGCAGGACGGATGCAGACTGTGAACACTCTTTACAAAATAGTAAATGCTGTTTAAATATTTACTCCTGTCACTACCCTTTTGGGATATCACAACAGCCTGATAGGTAACAGAAAAATTTACCTTCTAATAAATTTGAGAAAGGAAAGATTTACAGGTCAGCAAGGACCTAACAAGTTAGGTCAACAGGCACCACAGGCCAGAAGAGGGAACATGCAGAAGCAGAAGGAGAGCTGATCAGAGGGATGGGCAGCATATTGACACGACGGACCCATATCCAATGACACAGCTTTCACTGGGTCAACCGCACAGCATAATGATTTGCCCAATATATCCATTAAACTGACCAAACTACCTGACTGAAATGTATTAATTTAGTGGGTCATTAGGCCTATAAAATTTTCTATATATTAAAAAATAAGTGGAAATATAGTTTTACCTTTGATGGTAAATAGCTTAATAGTTACGTTACTTGGGGAGTGAGCCACAGGGCCAGAGTGAAAATCCTAACACTACCAATTACGAGCAATGACCCTGAACAAGTCATTTAACTGTTTTCTAGTTTATAAGATGGAAAGGAAAATAATATTTACCCCAGTAGGCTTTTCTTGGAAGATTAAATGAATTAATGTAAGGAAAGAGATCAGAATGCCACCTGGCAAACAAGAACTCAATAAATGTTATCTAATATAATTAATAGTAATCAAATATGCTTGCCCTTTAATACTAGTTACATAAGATAAAAGCTGGTATGAAAAACAAATTGTTTAATAACATATTATAATAAAATATTATGTAGCAAAGTGAATGAATATCATTTATAGTCTCTCAAACATTTTTAAAAATTTTCAATTATTTTATTTTTATTTTTAGTTATATTTGGCACACTCTATTATATTAGTTTCAGGTGTACAACATAGTGTTTCAACATTTATATACTTTATGAAGTAACCACCATGATAAGTCTAGTGCTCATTGGGCATCCTACATAGTTATTACAATATTATTGATTATACTCCCTATGCTGTGCATTATATATTATATCCTCATGACTAGTTTTTAAATTAGTTTCATGTGTGCAAGATTAACACAATGCTTAGACATTTACAGTCCTTAGATAGTGATAAGCACAACAGGTCTATTTCCCATGTGATGTCTCACACAGCTGACTATATTCCCCATGTTGTACTCTACATCCCAGGACTATGTATGTATTTTAAGTAACAGTTGACAGTTGACTCTCGGACACTTTTAAAAGTGTAAATACCAAGTTGCTGAGCAGTAAATGCTGTATTTGGACAGGTGGGTGTGTGAAGAATTGGGTCTGGTCCACTGGATGCTTTTTGTCCTGTCTGACTTTTAAAACCTGTGTAATTAAAAGGACAGTGGGTAGGACGTCCGGTACACATAACCCACTGATGATACACACCTTCCAGCTCCCTCCCACAGCCCCACTAAAATATGACAAAAAAACAGCAGCTCAGCATTTATGACATGAAAATGTTAAACTAGAACAGGGTCACACCTATGGGCCACATAATAAACCTTTACTAAAATCAAAGGAATTTGATGAAAAGTCTGTATCCTGGATGCTCTGTCTTCTGCTCTGCAATCAAAATGTGGGCTAGTAGACTTGAACATCACCTCACACCCCACCTCATGTTTCTGGGGGAGGAAGTCACATACTAGGCAATTATTTCAAAGGGAAACCACTATGGACAGCAACTGGTAAGCATCCCCCTGGCCAAAAAGTGAGCAAACCCTGGGTCTGCACCCCAGCATCCCATCAGCTTGTTAGTGCCCCCTCAAATGGAATCTCACCTGCTGTCACACCATGAAGCACGAAAAGGAACAAGCGAAAGACAACGAAGAACTTAGATACATTGGTAGGAAAGAAAGGTCGTACTGGCAACGTAACTAGCTAGTGGTGGCACCAAGTATGTGTGGCACTCAGTGACGAGTCACTCCCAGCTCCTAGCACCTGGGATGTGCTTTAAAACAGCAGACTCTCAGTCAACTGGCACCCAATGGGGATCGGTAGATGCCATGGAAATGTACCCAGCACTCTCAAGCAACCTGCAAAGCAACAGAGAATTTTTTGTGCCGGTTGCTTGAGTTTCAGTTAACTGAGAGTCTACTGTAACTTTTAAAATGTTGAGAGGGATTTACTGTTTTTCACAGTGACACAAAGGGTCTGTCATCATTTCTTTGAAATACAAAGGAATCATCAAACTTCTACTGCATTCCCTCATTAAGAACTAATCAATGTTTTAGACAATTGTGATTTAACAACAAAAATTTTTACACGTTTTACTGACTTACAGTATTTACAAACAGCTTTTGGCATCTGTCTTTGGTTTGTCAAAGTCCCTTTGCCTGGGTGACAGACAGCAAATATCTGGTTGGCATTTGCAAACTACAGTACAGGACCCCTTTTATTTATTTGACGTCTCTGTAAATTCTCAGGTGTTCAGACTGACCTTCAGCTGGAGGATGGGCAGGTGACTTCAGTACAGAAAGCGCTTGTTAAGTGTTATTTGGTAGTGTGCCACCCATCATTGACTTTGAACTTTTCTAATATTACGTATCTGACATATCTGAAGGCAAATTAGGAAAGTGAGTTTTATAGACTATCAGAAAAATTCCATCAGCAACATAAAAGGCAGAAAATCAGAGTTGACACTTAAAAAAAAAATGTTTACAGCATGTATTCCCAATTTTGATGGAAAAAAGAAAAATAATGGGGCCTTCAGCAGTGTCAGCACCAATTTAAAGTGGAGTAAGGGTAAGGGGTTTTTAGTCTCCATCTTCAGTCTTAATTTCTAAAAGAAAGGGGAGGGCATTTTAGAACATATTTCAAATGATGCTTGAGACATAAAAATTTTTAAATGATAAGGGAAATCTTTATGAGAAGTAGTTTTAAGAAAAACCTCAAATGTTTGCAAATTCCATGTTTTAAAGAAATTCATTAAAAAGTCCATAGATCACTTCCTCAACAAATGAGTCTTAAAACAAGCATTTCTTTACTAATGAAGGGAATGACCTAAGAATTTGCATGCAACTACCAAATTTAAAAAATGAGGAAAGCATGGCATTTCATGCCCTTTAAAAAAATGGAACAGACTGGTTTCCCTGTATGATATGTTAAGTAGCTATGAAAGCAGAATGACTATTCCAATATTATAATACTAAATTTCAGAACATTCATTATGATTAAATGAAAGGGGGAAATAAAAACACCAGTAATAATACTGTCCTTTGTACACAAAAGTGATGGGGTTTCTTTTGTTGTTGTTGCTGTTTTGCCATTTGCAGGCCTACTTACAGTGACATTATAAGCAGTACTGCACCTGTCAGGAGTTAGGAGAGACACCCAACTTTGTATGAGTGATGCATACACACCCTAGTTTCTTTCCCCATGTTGTTAGAAAAGCAAGAAGGTGCTAGATCCCCAAGGCTGAAAATTATGCTGGCCTGCAAATCCCTTTCTCTCCTATCACCTTCATGTCCTGCAATTCTCCATCCCATGACCCTATTTAATTTTCCCCGGGCCATTTTTATTCACACTCACGCTCCCCACACCAACCAAATGTCTTTATTTTTACTCACTAAAACATAAGTCTAGGAAACCTTATTTGCCCTCTTCACTGTAACTCCCAAGGTCTCTAAACAGTGTCTAGCATATGGTAGAGGCTCAATAAATATTTGTTAAATGAATGGAAACTACCCAAAAGTGGATCAGAACATCAGGTCCAGCAAAATACAGGGGTTCACTCTACTGTGGGTCTCATCTACTGGGGGAGTAGGTAGAGAGCTTAGACTCCTGAAATCCAGTAAGTCCTCAATGTTGTCGATAGGTTCCTGACACTGCAACCATAACCAATTTTACCACAGGCTAACTGGTATAAACAAAAGTTCCTACAGCATATTTCTACTAATTAGCCTATGGTTAAAAACAGAATAAGCATTCAAATACTTGTTGAATGAATAAATGAATATATTACTATTTAAATAGCTGTGCCAGTTAAATCTGTATATTCCACTCTGAATAAAGTATAATACAATAAGACTAAGTATTAATACTAATATTGATACTGTTTTCAATGAAACAAATGAAAACTGTTAGATTCATATTTTTAAATGCCTATTACAGTTATTAAATTTATAAATATGAACTATAAAGTTGTTAATGGCATCAAAATAGACTATTTTAAACCAAATAAGAGATATTATTAAAATGTCTTTTATAAAATATTATAATTCTACTAAGTAGTACTTTTCTGTGATGCAAAATCTCCTTTATCTCAAAATAAATTCTAAGAAAAAATATCTCAATTTCTAGTGTGAAATGTGGATCTTAAGTTGATTTTAGGTAAGATAAAAACTAAACTATTAATATACATAGTAAAAGAATATACATGATATAATATGTATATAGAACATAAACAATTCTAAGTATATGTTCTTATATTCTGCAATGTATCCAAAAACCCTTTACGGATACAAAATTCAGAGAGATTATAATTAAGCAATTAGTAATTGAATTCTGTTGAAAAATTCTAGATAACTAGATAACCCATGGTTAAATTACTGTTGAAGACATAAGCTATATTTTTAAAAATCATTTCTGATTAGTTTTGTTATAAAATTTCTCCTTTATTGTAGACTAGCCTAAGAGAAATGTCTGTCTAGTTCCCTTATTTAAACCAAATTCATTTAAAATGGCTCTTCTGTTGTAAAAGGCTATGAACTATAAATCAGACTAAATATTCCTACACCAGGATCCCAAGAAACAATAAAACAAAAGTTGAGCAAGACATACAGAGTAAATCATTATAGTATCATAATCATTATCAATATACCATTCATGAAATCTGGCCTTCTAGAAAGAAGAAAAAAAAAACATATAAAACTCCTTTTCTAGAACGAACTGACTCAAGATTCTGAACAGGTACAAGCTATTGTGTTGTTGAATATAAACAGTCTGCTTACTTGGACAGCACGGCAATGTAGATTAAGGACTGATGTTCACATTTTTCTCAGATATTTAAAATCGACAAACATATAGCAATAAAAAGTCAATTAAACCAGATTTATTTTCTTTGACAGTATAACTATCACCACCACTATCACCACAAACGTTTTGCCCATTCTAACCATACACTAACCTGGAAACAATTATAAAACTTTTTGGTAAGATCCCATAACCCTTATGTAATATTTATGTTGGATTTCTGGTCTGTGTTTTAAATGGACCCCATTTATTTCTGCTCTTTCAACAGAAGACTCAGTTTAAATGCTAACTTAGATAACACCTGTTGAAAGAGCACCAGTTTAAAAAAATTTTTTTTAAAAATCTCTCACCTGCAGAAAACATTAGGATGCTTGGGCATCAGATACCCTGGCCAACTGAAACACTACCTTAAGTCAGGTTAACTGGAGTCACTTTGTTAGGCCGCCCAAACTGGTTCTGAGATGGACCATTATTCTGAGGATTATTATTCTAAATTGAACTTGAGCACAAATTCTGGGTAAAGCCCCCAGGATATCACTTGGAATTACCACTTGCTTAATTCTCCTAAAAGATGTGAACATTAGAGGCTGGTTGGCTGGGCTTCAATAAAATGGTGTTTAGAACAGTTTTTAGTTTGCAGTTGAGTTATGGAATTTAATGCAGTAGCTGTCAATCTAAAATTCATTCAAAACTATCCTTGAGACCATATGAAAGATGAGGGCCGGTTCAAAGATGAATGAGGTGGAAAGGAAACAGAGAAGTCTGCCATGTGAAGCACTTTACAAATAACTATCATTTATTTAACGTACACTAATATGACCAAGATGATGTGGACCCACTGTGTAAACATGATCTCATTTAATTCTGACAGCACTTCTGCAAAGTAATTATTGTCCCTATTTAATAGAAAGAGAATATGAGGTTCAAATTTTATTACAAAAGAAGGCCAAAGTGGCAATTCGCAGGGGTCTGACTTCAGACCCTGCGTATTTTCTACAATACCACTCAGCTTTCCACAAAACTAAATAGAGTTGAGCCTCATTCCTCTTTGCTGTTCCACATTTGCAACTTTGCATACTCACTAATGTTTATTTGTAAACTCCCAAGTCAACACCTGTAGCACCTTCGTGGTCACCCAGGGACTTGAGCAGAGCCGTGAACACTTGGAATCACTGACACACGTGTGCATTCCCCTCCACTCTGCCTTCTTGTTTCATCTCTACTGCTGTGAACAAGTGATCTCTTTGTGGTTTATTTAGCATCATGTTGTTCATACTTTCGTGCTTTCTGTTGCTGAGTCTCTGTTATAAATGCCCCCACCCCCACCACCGCCAGGCACAGTGCTGAGGTGCCGTCTAGTGATCCCCAGTGCAGCACGGCTGCGGTGTACTTACAGAGGAAATACATGTGTTATTACAGATAACTTGGTTCAGGCAGGAGTTACAGGGCTGCTGGCCATGAGTTCAATGTTAATGTATCAACAATATGTGTTAAATGAGGTTTTAAAACACACACATACATAAAACAAGGTCATGTATGGATCAACTGATGAAAATGTCATGACCACAGGCTCACAGGAACCTAATCCTGTTTTTTCCCTTAGGAGCAGTGGTTCAGTATTTGCTAATTCAGTATCCACAGCAACTTTTATAGGACACAACTGTGATGAATAACAAAAAATCCAATACCCCTCCTCAAAGTCTGCATTAATATTTCAGTAAAAGATACTCCTTCTGTGATTTCCTTCAAGGGTCATCAATATATTTGTGCTGTCATTACTCATATGCTTAAGAAAAAGCAACCTTTGTCGCCATTCTGTTTAATGGGGCACAGCTCCAAGTGTTTCACTTTGCTCAGAAACCGTCTGAGTAATCTAGCTTTCCAATATGAAAATCTAAGGAATTAAATTTCACTTCTTACTACTAGATGTCACAGGTACTGTTTAAAGATGACTGTTGTGAGATTATGATTTTTAAAACTAGATGGTTAGAAATAACAGGGCCAGTATGAGCAATAGTGACAGAAAACAGCATAGGAGTTTAAAAATATCAATACAAATAGGAACTCTTACCTTTCTTGCCCAAGTCAGATATTTTATTGAAAAAAAAAAAAAAAGACATATTACAGTACTTAAAAATCCAAACAAGGACAATTCAGGGTTGAAAGAAAGACAACCTGGAATAGCCCAGTGTCTTCAGTAAAATTCTGAATACAGAAAACAGAGACCAGGAAACCGTTTAAGGCCTAGTGCACTCATTTGTGATAAACACATACATACAGCAGATCTCCATCAAGTGAAACGTAATCACCTTTTTACAATTGAGAGAGGAAAGGCAGCTTTTACTATGGTGGAGCCATGTGTCATCAATACCATGAAGCCAGTCTATCAGTTGTAATAGCTTCCATAAAAGACCACAGTGAGATCACAGTAAGCCTAGAAAATGGGCTACAGATCCCAGCTATGGCCCAGCCAGCAGGGAACCAAAAATAAAAATGGGTAAGATTGAACCAAGAACTAGACAGCAGGCATCTAGATTCATGAGTACTAAGGCAAAGTTCATAGGCCAAGATGTTAAAGTGACTTATTCAGATCCAAGAGACAGTCATTATACAAAATGAAAGCATTTAGGTAATTTGAGAAATAAAAAAAATAAAAATAAAAAAATCAAGAAAAAAAACCATGAATAGTCACTGCAAAGGACAAAGCACAAAAAAAGCTTACTTACAATTACCAAACACCACATTATTGTACCACTAAAATATCACTGTAAATATGCAAAGGTAAAGAGACTCAAAGTTGCTTTTATCGTTTTTAATCTCTGCAGTTTAGACAAACATTCTAAAAGCCATCATACATTCCTACTTGATACCTTTGCTGAAATCTTTCAGACTGTAGTAACTTTAAGGTAAAGCAAACATCAACTTTAAGTTTCTTTTCCAATCATCATATTTAAGTTAGCAATTAAATGCTAAATTAACAATTAATCCATACAATAATATAAAAATACAATAATATAAACACAGTTCCATCAATTACCAGAACTCAATAAAAATATTCATCATTTTCATATAACCATTTGGAAGAATTCAAATGGCCTGACCATAGTATAGTGTCTAAATTACACTACCAATAGAAATGTTACATTTCCCCTCTGCTTGGTGAGAATGAGCTCATGCAAGTATCGCTGACACTCACAGTGACACATGACGTCTGTCATTCTAAGGATGTGTAAGCAGCACTCACTTTTAAACATGACAATATGATTCAGAGTCACACAGTTTTGTTGAAATATCAGCTTCCACATGATTTCAATGAGCTCTCAGCCAAAATGATCATTTTGACTAGTTTCAGGCATCCGACAAAGCACATAATTAAAAGTAAATGACTCCACTAGCACAAACTAGCTGTCACTGTAGCTAGTTTAAAATGATTTTTTGCATTACAATGAAAACTACAGTATAAAATACAATGCGTTTGCAATACAGAGCAGATCATCCAAGTAGAGAGCAAACTTAAACAAAATACAAGCTCTGACAAAAATGATCAACCTCACCTACTACTCATCGTAGCCCTTGTTAAAATACCCTGAGTAAAATGCAAATCGTTTAAATAATGCTGGTTCCACAGGATTTCTCTAAAAATAAACCATAAATGTTCATGTATCACTTTTTTTTTTATTTACAACAGTCAGATAATGTAGAAATTGGTACTTAAGCAGTCACAATATAAACATTAAGTAATACTTATATGTGATAGCTGGGCGTTTTAAATTTTCTAGCTTCTGTTAGCAGTTTGGCAAAGCAAGTAATACATAAATGGTTTCAATGTAAAAAAAATAATGAAAGAGAAAAATATATAAAATGTACAGTAGTTTCTCCCCACCCTGGGCCAACTAGACGCCTAGAGCTTCCCCCACCAGGTTCACGTCTGACTAAAGGAAGAATACCAGTCCTCCAGCCAAGACAGCCCCATGTTCTCATCAAAGAGGCTCTCCCTTCAGTGACACTCCTCCAGGGGAAGAGGACAGGAGCCAGGTTCCCTCGCATGGCATTCCCCAGATGTTCAAAACGTAACTAATTTATTAGCATTAGCAGATTGGGTTTATAGGGGAATCTCACTGGTCCAGTGTGGAGCCTACAAAAAAATGGATTATTTTTAAGTATAACATTAGAATACGAACAAAGGATGAGGATGTGGCTTTTTTTTTATTCCATAGAAATGGATACATTTCCAAACATGACAAAAATTAACAGAAAAAGCATGCCTACCATTGAAGCTGGGGTCCCTCCAGACTTTTTAATGTTCTTGGAAGACATTCCATGCAGGCGACTGAGTCTAGCTTGGAAACCTGAAAAAAATCAAAGTACTCAATTTAGGGGATTCTACGATCAATGGGGCAGAGAAAAAGATCCCATCAATCACAGAATTCAAACATCTTGAATAGTGGTGGGGAAAAGGCAAAACTCGGACTTCTATCATCTTGAAGCAATGCCAGGTAGGGTTCTCACGTGGTCAGCACACACTATTGACTACTTAGGCTCAGGGCACATGTACATATCCAGGCTTTTCCTTCCTTCCGATTTCCCTTTCTGTCATTTCAACATGTTCATGATGGGCCCCGGCACGAAAGCAGTAAGTGGAAAGCACGCGCAGTAGCTGACTTACTGGTCAGTGTGTTTCCTTATAGCATCTTGTGCTCAGAGTCGCGCATTTCCAAGTTAGCCTCTCCTCTTCTAAGCACACAGTTCCCAGACTGACCCCCAAGCCCACTGTGCCCAACCAGTCAGGAAGTGTGCTACTGACCTCTTCTTCCGGGATGCGACATAAGGGGGAAAGAACCAGTTAAGATACTTTGAAAGACGGGATCTGGTAAATCTTTGTCGAGCGCGGTGGGATCTTCCTGCTCCCACCAGGGCACGACTCCAGCGACGCCGCACGCCCCGCCGGACTCCTTCTCGTAAAACCAGTCGCTCTGCTCATCGTCACCTGTGCGCACACAAGAAAGCCCCGCCTGACGGTCAGCGTCCTGTCCCAATAAACAAAGCTGTCAGGTTCAGACTTAAAACACACAAGACAGCAGCTAAATGTGAATTTTGGATAAATGATTAATTTTTAATATGAATATATAGTACTTGTGTGAAATTTTTAGTATGCTAAAAATGATCTATTATTTATCTAAAATTCACATTTGACTGGGGAGCCTGTATTTTATCTGGTAATCATGTAGATGAGGGCTGTCTGGAAAGTATCCAGCCATGTAATATGAAAAATAAAGGCACTTATGGCTGGATTTTTTTCCAGACAGCTCTCATATAGTCTACAAATTAAAAAAAAAAAACTTATTCTACCCCATAGCTTCACTTAAAAAATGTTTTTTTTGGAACCATAACAAGAACAGCCATCAACAAAAACATAAAGTGTTATGTTTCAGAACCAAGGTGAAAATGTGGAAAATAAGAGTAAATGGGTTAATCCTTTCTCAAAAACTGCAGGGAAATCTATTTACATTACTACTCTTTCCACATTAAGGAAAAACAAGCCTTAATCTCCTGCCGGGAATTGAAAGGTATGCAACTGCTGAACCTATTCTCTGCAGCTGATAATGGTACATATTAGCTTAATTTCATGATTTGTATGAAATGTAAAAGGGGGAACAATCATGAACAGAGGTGACTAAGTGAAATTAATCTGATTTAAATTCATTAAGAAATAGTTGTGAAAAAGTTGATTTTAAATGAAAAGTGACACCATCACAGAGTTTACAAAGAAACTTAACATACAGACTCCTACAAGCAAGGTGTTTTTAAAACAGAACACTAGTCACAGTAAGTCTGAGAGTTCCGTCAGTGTAACCACGGAGCACGGATCAATTTAAAATTCAGTCTGAAATGTGCCCTTGGTGTGAATCAACAGTATTTTTCTTGATTTTCTATTTTTTAAAAGGAATAATAGATATATAAAGAACCAAAAATACAGAAGGCTGACAGCTTTTAAAAATAAGACACAAACAGCATTTTGCATTTGATCTGATATTCATTAAAGTCTTCATGATGCTTAGAAAAACTACTAATTCTGGTTTCTATGAGGGGGATCACAATTGCCACAAACATTTTCCCTTTATAAAAAAAAAAAAAGTTTCTAATTTCCAAAATATCTTATTACAAATATTCTTAAATGCAAACTAAAAAAAAATCTTAAGCTTCAACTGAAAATGATTTGGGGAAGCAAATTATGAGAGAACAAAAAATTTAAAGCATTTGGGAAACTGAAGTCACCAGTTTATTTCAATTAAGGATTTAATAAAAATTAATTTTAAAAAAGCACAATTCAAAGCACATCAATATCAGTGCTTTCACTGAGAATTATATTGAAATTTCACAGATTAGGTATAAGAAAGGGAGTGCCCTGAGACTGATTACCCTAGATAGTAAATCCAGTAAAGATAACATTTTTATAGAAAAATAAGGTTATTTTATTTTTGATGTGATACAAAACTATTCTCACTAGGGAATTAGCTACATATTACAAACCTGGGCTCTGAAGTCAGAAAAACCAAGTAGAATTCTAGGGTTTTGTAATATTGGGGAAGTTACTTCAACTCTATCGGCCTAGGTTTCATCATCTTAAAAAGGGGGGTGGGGGCAATCTCATAGGGTGCTTCTAAGAATTAAATGAGAATTTCAAGTAAATTAAATGTAAAAAAAAAAAGGCACTTAGCAATGGGAAATACGATAAGTTCACAATAAATGCTAGCATATTATTCTAAACCACTCAGTGCTTTTCAAAGACTGACAGGCTTCTCCAAATGTACAGTTTTTTTTCAGTTAATGTCAACATGTGTAATACAACTTTAGGTAGAGCTATATACTTTAACAACAATTTAGGTATAGTATCAAGATAGTCAAACTTACTCTTATCCCTGAGGTGCTACATTTCAGCAAACTCCCTTAACAGTTATTTAAACAGGCCTTTAAAACAGTTATGTACCTATTTATCCAGGACAAATGGTTTATAAATAAACAGCAACAACAACAAAATGATCATTTACTTTACTGGTACAAGAGGACGAATAGTCTTAAGAAAAGGTGTGGGGCAGGTACTAAAAAAGTTGTCCTTTTTTTCATAACATCTTTAAACTATTAATTCAAAACAATAAACTGTGTTTTTCCCTTAGAACGTACTGCTTTCGTCTAAAGATTCCTAAGAAATGAATATAACATGTATGATTAAGTAGCTGCATGCATGCCCCCTGCCCCCTTATTAAGGTTTTCATATTTTCTCCAGAAATAATGCCATGTTAGTGTGAAAAGCTTCAGGAAATTTCAAAGATGGAAAAGATCTAAGTTGTAAAACATTACTGTCTGACAATTTACAATATTGAATTCATGAAAATAGTCTAATTACTTACAAACTGGATAGGATGAATAAATGTCACAGCTGAATTAAAGTGACAAATGACTTGCAAATCCAACTTTATAAATGCTTAAACAGAATTAAATACACTTGAAATCAGGTGGAGATTAAGAAGCACTGTCCTGTGAACTTGCTAAGAGACAAAATTGAGAAGACTGAGGTATGTAAAGCTTTCTCAAGGAAGATCATCCTTCCTTAATATTATTAGCTCCTCATACTAGCTTCTGGAGATAATAAATTACTTTACAGGAGACGTTCCTGGAATGAATGCAAGCGAATTAAACCCCAGCGCGCTAAGTAGTGTGTGCAAGGTAAAAGGACTGCAGTCATCAACTTGTGGAAAAACTAGTAATGAGCACAACTTTTAAAATGAAGACGTTTTTTGAAAGAGAGCAAGAAAAATGACTTCTCAGTACCTTGTCTTCCCTCATCATTGGTAAACAAGCCAGCATCGGTGCTGCTGAGGCTGCTGGAGTCACTGTAATGAGGGAAAAGAAAAAAAAACCAGATCAAAAGAACAATTGATCTCTCAGTCGTAAAATTTTAAAGAGACATGGCAGCTCAGAGATGGACCTTAAGCCTGACAAAGATCTAAAAGAAAATAGGATGATTTTTTTTTTAATCACACTGCAAATATCCTGGTTCCATTAACTACAGAGCATATTATTTTTGGCACATAAAACCACAGGAATCTAATGGGACCCTGACAGTAAGCCAGATGTGACTGCAACGAGGCGCAGACACAACTGATGCATTTTATTATCTGCTTTCATCAAATGCTTAGTGCTCCTTTCTTATGCCATGTAATTCAGCTGGAGCTGGGAACACCACTGCTCAATACAATGGCAAAAGTCTCAGTCAAAAGCAGGCTAAGCCTTTCTTCAGCACACGAAATACGAGGCCTAGGATGAAATCGCGCGTTCATAGTCACATCTGCCGGCATTCTGGACAAGGCGTTATTTAAGAATTCACAACAACTCTCTCAGGTGGCAGGAATCAAGGTGACAATGGTAACAACCCAAATTAAATCAAAGTTAAGGTTCCTCTGAGCAAAAATGTGTATCGCCAATATGAAGGCGAGAGTATGACAAAAGTAACAGAGTCTCATTACTTCCACACAAGTTCAAGAGGATGATAGAGACCTTTAACATACAGATGAAAATAGTAGATATTTGACTGACATAAGTAAATGGTCCCTGTTAGTTCTAACAGAAACCATGCTGATCGGATAGTATCATTTAAAACCACAAGAACAAGGCCATGTAATGAAAGGTTTGGCCTCTAAAACAACTGATGTTCTTTAAAACTTCTCATGTACTGTCTTTCTACTGTCATTCTTAATTTTACCAAATCAGAAAATTGCCCCTGGTAAATTCCCTATATTATAATACTTTTTCCATTAATATGCAGAACTCTGGAACATGATTAATTTTTTAAGAAAGCATCCAGATCTGTTTTAAAATCTTTAAATACCTCAGTTCACAATTTTCTTTTGAACATCCTTGAAGGAAAATGGAAAAATGGAAAGAAAATTCAGAATTCTTCAAATTTTAGAAAAGTATGTTCTAAAATGCCTAGGGGAGTCTGGGGTGGCCTCCATAATCAAACACATTATTATAGTTTTTCAATGAAATCAATGAATAGCCACATTAAATACGGGTCAAGTTAGATCTGGCCACAAATAAATTAGTTTTTCAGTGTTCAGAATTCAGATTTGCAGATAAAGATATTGTGAATCTATATGCTATTATTTATTTATGGTCTTCCAACCTCTCTGAGTTCAGGTTTACACCCCTCTAATATATTTTATCTACAACCGGGTTCATCGTTTTCAAAATATAACTTGTTGACTAAAACTATGATATCCAGGAGCAGAAAAGGGACATTAAAACAAAAGAAACGCGAATAAAACGCTGACTTTTATTACTAAGTGTCAATGCTGACTCATTAATTCTGACAAATGAACCCCAGTCATGCAGGATGTTAACAATGGGGGAAACTGGGTATGAGATCCACTGGAACAGGATATGGAGGGACTCTCACCATCTCTGCAACTTCAGTCTTAATAGTCTTGTATTAAAAACCTAAAATTACTTGGCCACACCGGTTGGGTTGAATTTAGATTTCGAGGCTCTCTGTGGGAGGACCGTCACCTAAATTCTTCCCACCCCCTTTCCAGTCCTTCTGTGTTTCCTCCACGTGGGCGCTGCCCTCCTCTCTCACCTCTCCGGCAGCCCTTAACAGACACAGGGAAATCGGAAGCCCCCCGTCTCAGACCAGCCCTTAGCCCTTAACCATTCTGTCCCGATTTCCAGTGTTTTCACATGTGTTTTAAATAGCCTTTCCTACTGACATGTCACCTCACGGACGTCTAGTTAGACACTCCGTGCGTGTCATGTAGTTGCTAACGTGTTCAGGAAGTCTGAACAAGGACTTCAACAGAAGCAAGACTTTCCCGTGTAGCGTCCGATACCCATGACGGTTCCGGGCAAGGCCGCCTCTTCCCGCCCCTCCTCCCGGATCCGACCCGGGTAAGTGCTGCTTTAAATCCCAGCTCCTTGGGCGGGTTTTCCCTCACCCGTACCATCCCCTCAGCACCTTCATGTTTACCACTTGCTCGTCTGCTCTTCCAGATTATGTATAGAACAGGGTGTGCTTACTAGTGGGCTCGGCGCCAGGAGTGAATAGAAAACAGCAGTTACTCAGGATGTGTTCAATCACACACAGGGTGAAGTAGCTCGATTCTTATTTATAAACCAGTTCTGGGGAAATACACAGCTTTTTCTAGCAGAAAAGCTTTGGAAGGCGTCTCAAAAAACGGACAATTTTTGTTAAATATTTAGCAGGCTTCCCCCAGAAAAAGCATGCACCAACTCTTAAGTGACAAGTGAAAATAGTTACATAGGTAAGTTTAAAAGGTGGCGGGGCAGGGGGGCAGGACTGGTTAAACTTATTCAGGAGTAAGAACACCCTCCTTGAAAATTTGTACCTGGACTGCTAACTGCTGGGGAGGCTGGTCATGTCTGTCTTAGGTATTCACATACTTTTAAAATGAAAAGAAATGGAGTTTCATCTCAGTTCCCCTCCTGGGCAGATATCTCTCAATAAATGGCAGACATCAAAAAAAGGCAGACAATCCTGATAGCAGGCAATCTGTGAATAACCCAGAACACTTACCTCCACGGCCACCCTCCCCGCCAGCAAGACACTTTCAAGTCAAGCTAAGTGATCCTCAGTCTTGGTGACCAAATACTAGCATACAAAGCATACAAATAATTCTCATTCTGATATAAAAATGACAACTTTCTTAGAAGAAAAGCAGATAACATAAACTTTCCAAAACATTCCAGAAGCATTTTTAAAGTGATTTTTACGTCTTTAGAAAAATTGCATAAGTAGCAAACCATCTCTAATAAAAAGTCCATTCTATAAAATTTTGTCAGGTCCTACTCATATCTGTAATCACGTAATCCTGTTTACAAGCAGAATCAAATATGTGTGTGTGTATGTGTGTGTATTCCATAGTTCACAATCCACATGATTAAAATGTCAATCCTACAAATTAAAAATCAAATACTCCTTCCCAGACACCATTTGTATGTGTGTTTTCTGCATCAGGGTTCTGTATTTGATTTGTAGGACACACCTAAAAGGATGAACAGTGTCAATATATTCTAATTTCCTGCAAGCAGCATTAGTTCTGTGTAAAACAAAAATCATCACTTACCTTTTATGCTGTTACCACAGTACTTATCATTGAGGTGCACCTGCTTTACAGGTATGAATAAATTAGACTAACTGCCCAAGGATCACTGCTTTCCCATTTGTCTAGGGACACGACCAGGTGTCTCAGGTTGTAAACTGGGTTTTGCAATTCATAAGCGATCAGAATTCCTAGCAATCTACACACTTAAAATACCAAGCCACACAGTTGATGTGGAATCGACTTCTGATTCTCAGTAATCAGAATAAATAGATGAATTGTGCAACTAAAAAGAAACAAACATTAAACCTCTGTCATTAAAGAAATAAATAATTATAACTCCAACTCTAAGAGTTAGATGTGTTATTGTTCAAATAACACCTCCTTTCCCATTGAAAATCTATTCCCTTTTCGTAGCTGAAAATTAAGTCATTATAACATTCAAAAGACTGTGTAAAGTCACGTAAGCAAATCTGCTTTGTGCTAAATATCATAAATGATAAGGAAATGTAACCAGGTTAAATAGCAGTATCACTACCATTATTGTAACTTGTAATTATTGTAAAATGGAATTAAAATATAAAACACATTCCATCGCAAACGCCGTGGACACGTATCTTTCTGCTTAGGAAACGGGAAGGTCACCTTTCACTCATGAGCTGGTCCGACACTTTCTGCTCCTCATACTCCATCTTGTCCTTACTGCTCTGGCTGACTTCCTCACTGTCCAACACCACGCCTTCATCTTGGATCTTGGGTCCTGGCCTGACGACTCTCAGCTTCCTTTTTTTGACTTTGCTCTTGGTAAACTCTTGATACTGGCAGGCTCGGTCGCTGTCCATGTCCTGGTCTCTGCAGCTGTCAGGGGGCTGCGTCATGGTCCGTTTGCTGGAGATGTCCTGCGGGACGTCCACCGCCATGCGCTTGACCTTCCGCCTCCTGCGCAGAGTCCTGTTCCCGAGGTTGTCCACGGAGAGGTCAGACTCGTGCCACAGAGGCCGCTTCCCGCGAACGTTATTATTTAAGCCGGAGGACGGCCGGCGCTTTGCCACCAGCATCTGGTCGTCGGAGTCGCTGTGATCTTTTTTATTGTTGTTATGATTCTCTCGATAGTCCTTGCTTGGCTCTTCTAAACTCGAATCCGAGCCTTCACTCAAGCAGTGGCCGGTCTCCCAGGAGTGGTGAACGTTATAGGACCTCCGCTTCCTCCCTCTCCTTTTCCGGGCCTGGCGTTTCAGGGGGCAGGAAATGCTTCGAGAATGGTCTCCTGTTTCAGCAAATCCACCTCGAGCTTGCTCGGAGCTCTCCTCCAGTGCTGAGACGAGATCATGGACCAGTTCTTCCATGGTTCGACTGAAATGCCTGCATTTTTCAAAGAAAGAAAAAAAAAATTAAGGAAACCAGTCAGTGTTAACGGTACAACAAACAATTCACTCTCAATCGGCTAAAATGAATAGCTATTACAAAAAAATGTTTAAAAGCTATTGGATTTTCCAAGCTAAGATATTAGAGTTTTAAATATTCCAACTCATTGTCAGCCCCCTTTTCTTGTAAAAGTTCTTTCATTAAAATAGGAATTACTTCAAGATAGGGTGAATGTAATACCAGCAATGAAAGGTCTCAGTAATTTTATATTTTTACTATGTAATTATGGAAAAGTTACTTCTGCTCTTCAGTCTGGTCCCGTCCTTTTCCTAGGTCAGCCAGAGAGCCTTCTCAAACCCTGCCCCTCTCCAAGGAGGAAGCACTCCACCCCCCACTCACACAGGCTCCGTCCTTCTCCACCCCAGTTTGGGGTCGCAGGGAGGACCTTAAGACTGGCAGGTACCTTCAAGATTGGAGATAACATGAAAGAAAGTTTAATCAAACAGGAGGCAGATGTAGGTCACACTAATGTCATAACGCAGTGAAACAGAAACTAGGTTCAAGTTCAACCTGGAATCTCCCTGTTCTAAAATGGCCCAACATTTTCCTTACAATTCATCTGGAAAATGATAGGAGTAGATAAGTAATATGGTTTTCTTCCGGTGGTATTAGATGATGCTGAGTAATATAAAATGTACGATCGACCCGAAATGTCATGCATCAGTTCACGGTGAAAATTTTTGGCACAAAGTCCAGCTTGTTTGTCCTCCTGTGGGCAACGCCCAACATCTAGTAAAACGAGGGACTCGCTCTCGTGGCTTCCTTAATACCCAGGTTTCATTACTTCGGAAAAGGCCTTCCTAAAAAATGTATGTTGGAGAGTAAAGATCAATTCATATAGAAAACATGGCACTAAGTTTAGTGTTTTCTTTCCAATGTTCTCGATGCAAGGAAGGATCAGGAAGCGGCCTCAGTCCTGACTTACTGCGCATGTGGGCAAAGGACTGGCAGCTGACAGAGGGAACCGAGAGCTCGCAAACGTCAACAGTACACAGGCGGGCACAAAGGAGCCCCCCCTCAAAAGATCCCCCCCAATAGCCAACAGCCAACCATTTCAACAGTGACTTTTCCTTTCTGAAGCCTCTATTAGCAGTAACTGCTATTCCCAAGAGGGACAAATACAGCATTTATAGAAAAATTAGCGAGTAATTTCCTTGGCTTGGATACTGAAAAAAAAAAAAAAACTACAAGAGTATAAATATGTGTGTCTATTGAGTAAACCAACAAGTTCATTAAAAAACAGATACAAATCTTGCAGATACAACTAAATGGTAATTAACTGCGGCCAACAAATATCTAGTTAAGGAAAAAGAAGTCAAATACTCTTTCTCACCTAGTACATGGTAAAATTCTCATCTTCATCAGAATCTCATCTCAACAGATTATTTCTTCTACAAAGCTAAGTAATTTTAGGAGTGGGGTGCTAGAGCTAAGTTACCTGTTGCTAAATACAACTGCTTAATGGGCTTTCAAAAATTTCAAAAATTTAAGGGAGAAATAGCCATTTCTGTTTGTTCTGTATGAATAAAAATTGTGTACAAAAACCCTATACTAACACAGCACACAGTCAAGAACTATTCGTATGCTGGTGAATGTACGCTGTGATTACTCACAAACTTAAGAAGAAAATAGTCTTGGAATTAAGTGCCTCAGTACTCACGTTAACTTTTATTTAAGATAGGAACAGTTGGTTGATCCTAAAAGTAGGTGGCAAACAACCAAACAGTACTGATTCAAATTAATGCATAATAATGCAGACCAAAACAATGAATGACTGAACATGCAAATGGTGAGCCTTAAGGATGACAGATGCATCAAAAACTAAATTTTGTGACTAATTTAACAACATGTGATCCATAAGAATTATACTGCTTGATTAGTATTTCTGCTGCTTATGGGAATGTACGTATTTGGTAATATTATTTGTCAAAATAAGTCTTTATTTCAGCCTAATAACCTAACATAGACTGTCTTCATTTTCTCCTTCTATGTAATTTGGGGGAGGTCACCATAGGAATTTAAGAATAACCCTAACATTAAGTGTCAATACTTGGGCTAGTTTAAAAACTCCATGACCTATTTAAACCATGAATCAGAAGTAACCTTTCTCTCCTTTTTGAAAAAGGCAGTATGGGTGTGGGGGAACCTATGTTATTCTGAAACATGTAAATGATTAATTATAACTTTACACTAACATTGGGCAATAAATATGGAATATGCCATTCTCTAGGGGGAAAAATGCTGGGGGGAGGGGACTGTAGAGAACGTGAGCTCTACAGTCAAAGCTATGTGTTTGGAAGCAAAATTCCATAATATTCGTTAGCCACAGGATCTTGAACTAATCACTTGTGATTGTGAATTCACCATAAAAAATGAGTGTGATTTCTACCCTGAAGGGGTCCTATGTGCTTAAGAGTGGATCCTTAATGTGTGAGAGCAGTTACGTGAACTTTCTACAGAGGGTGTATATAGAGGTTATCTACAAATAAAAGAAACTGGTCACTGAAATATCAAATAACTGTGCTTTTAAGGTGTAACCATGTTATAAATCCTGAGGCTATCACAAGAAAATCAAAGACCTTCAACCCCTCTGAGGTCTTAAACCACTCTGAATGTAGGAAAGAGTGGTGATAATAGACATTTGCAAAATTCTCATGCAATTTCAAGAAATTCAGGGACTCCTTAAAGACCAAAGATCTTAAAAAAACAACAATCCAAAAATCCCAAGTTAAAAAAAAAAAATGAATACTGTGTATCTGACCTACTTCTATCTTATTAATATACAGATATAAGAAAAAGAATGAAAGAAAACCATCCTTCCAGGTTGTCACACAGTTCTTCACCACCAAAAGCCTCAGGTCCCACAATGGGGGCACGCCACTAGGGGTGCTGGTGGCAGTTGCTACTCTGTCACTTTGTCACCACAGGGACACTCAGAAAGCTTGTTTTCCTTCTTACCCTTGCAACTTGGTGAGAAACAAACCACAAGTGGCTTTAAAGGAAAAAAGTCTAGTTCTACTTTCCAGATAGTGGTCTAATAAGGAAAATATTTCTTATTCAAATTTGAAGAACGTACTTTGATTTTTGTTACTTCACTTAACGACTTCAAGAGTCATTTACAACTTCTTTCCTTAATACTCTAATAATGGCTTTCAAAATGTAAACTACTGAATAAAAAACTGCCTAAGTGAAATAACAGCGGTCTAAAACAAACAAACAAAATTTTAGAATCTGAAAGATAATTCACTCCATTCCCTGTCAACTTGCATATATTAGAGTGCATCTATGCAAGCCTCTAATATATAGGAAATGAGTGTCATTCATCACTTATACATGCTAACTGATCAATATGTACTGAATAGGTAATATATTCTCAATTCCTAGAATAGCAATGAGAATGAAGACAGCTGAATATTAATTAAAAGTACCTAGTACAATGCTTGATACATTACAGATGTTAAAAAAAATCTGTTGAATAAACAAACTAATGACTAATAAATGAGCAAATAACCAAAGGAAAATATGACTTGACTAAAACTTTAGGCAATCCAGATTTCAAAATTTGTCATGTTAACAAGTTAGATACTCTTAAGTTTTTAGTTAAGTAAACATGCCCAGGTAAGGCCTTATTATAGAAGACGGACTTAATTTTTAAAATCTGTTTTGTTCTACCTTTAAAAACAAACCAGAAATTGACTTTAAATGTAAATTATTAATGTAAAAAGTAATAAAGAAAAGGGTATCTAAATTCTACATGTGATTTGTCCATCCAATGAAATAAAAATTTTAAAAGTTTAACATTAGATGTAACAAGCTTTTGGACCCTAATTTCAAAACCGTATGTGAATAATGAGGTAGGAGTTATGGACACTTTCAGCTGTATTTTTTTATAAAAACATAGTATGAATCACTTGTAAGATTAACATGAACAAAAAATATATTCATTTCCTGAAACACACCCAAAATCATAGGATCTTTATTTAATTGCATAAAACTTTTCTTCCTTAGGATTCTTAAGTATGAAATAGTTCTACTTCTCAACAAGTTGTTAAGGAAGAGATAAAACATCTACATTTACACATCTGGTGCCTTAAATTTGAAAAACTAATCTTAACATTGTTGCAAAAGCTGTAGTCAAGATGGGAGTTAAATACATCCGCAATTCCAGGTTGGTTAACAAATCCAGGTGTATACTTTCTAGTTTATATATTCCTTGAGAGAGTGTATACACCAGGGTGGATAAGAATTTTTGTAAAATATTCTGGAATCATGTTGCAAATATGACACTTGGGCAAGTTAAACTAAATTTGCTCTTCTCACCATCTCTAAAAGGCAAAAAAAAAAAAACCAAAACCAAAAACAGAGCAAGACCCTGATAGAATCCACCTCAAAAGATTTAAATAAAATGATATACTAAGTATGTAAAACCTGGCACAAGTAACTACTCAGGAGCGGCATTTTCAGGGGCACTGTGATGTCACTACTGGGATGAAACACACATGCATAGTATAGTAAGCGTCTTATCAATGAAAGAGAAAAATTCCATTAAGAGACTCGGAAAGAGAGGATGGTTGTATAGATGAACTGGACAATAAAAGTTCCAGTTGTCTACAACACGTTCATTCTGCCAAATCAGGCTTGATTTTAAGAATTTCATTCAAAAACATTGATTAAGTCCTAGGCACTAGGCTATAATCTGGTGCTATCAGAAAGGATGAGTCGTGTACTGCTGAGGAACAACAAGACAGGCTCTTTAACAGAGAACTGAGGGACATAGCTCTCTGTATGACAAAGCAGTACCTAACCATGATTTAGATAGAAGGTGTAGGGAGCAGAAAGAGTTGAAAGTGTCATAGTTTTACATTAAATAGCCACCAAGCCTATGAACCAGTATCATCACAAGAACAGACCAACCTACACAGCACATTTTGTCTCCTTCCCTTAACAAGATAACTGAATGGTCAAACTAAGAAAGGGACCCGGGAGAGGGAACTCTGGGGTGATGGGAAATGTCTTACATCTCGTTTGGTGTGGTGGTTACAGGTTTGTACAACTGACAAAACTAAACATACTCAACACTTAAAAAATAAATGTTTTATTTTATGCTAATTATATCATTATTTAAAAAAAAAGAAGTGCTCTCTGCTTTTCTGAGTGGAAAATGTGAGAATTTGAAAGAAGTAAAACCAAATCTATATTCATTTTAAAATGAACTACAGAATGATCTGATTCAAAACATCTTAGATAAGATACTCTTTCAACTTTTCAGAGACAGGTGATGCAAAATAAATTGAGATTACAGACTACTAAATCCTCCATGTTTTCATTTGCTGCAGAATCTAGGAAGGCACATACCTTTTTTTAGTCACATTTCACCCATTCAATACTTTATGTTTGAAAACTGTCAGTGGAAAATCTGGTTGTTCACTGCTTGTCTTGTGTATGTTTCGAGGAAATGAGTTGGGGAGAAAAATAGGACAGGCATTAGAGTTTTCATCTAGAAATCCATCACCTAGCTTCTACCTCTAGGACAAAAATGTGCATGGCAATTTTGGACAAGCCAATTAAGGATTCTGTGCCTGTAGTAATATTCTGTCCCAGGGTTGTCATAAGGATAAAGTGAAATAAAATGTATTATTTTAAAGTGGCATTGATGATATGATACTGTAGACGTGGTCAAACCCCAAACTTAATCCTGGCATTTGTATGTTCTTGGGAAACACCCATACATATATCATTTGAAGTAGAACAGAAGTTCAAGGGACAGAAACAGGTAGGTTACTCCCCCTCCAAAAATAAGGGGGTTGCGGGGGGAGAGTGAGGTTGCTTCCACTACCAAAGTTCCAGAACTCAAGATTTCTGGGGTGTGATCTTCCAAGACACCTGGTCTAATCTAGTCAATTTTAAAAGGGAAGTGCGGGAATAAGCCCTGAATTAAGATGAATTCCTCCTGTCCCTGATCTTGTCAACAGCCACGAGGAAATGAATTGCTCCTGGAGTACAAGAAAGCTTTACTCCTAAAATAACCGTAGAGTGGTAGACAAGCCGTCAGCCAGCACTGACTGTACGCCTTCACAAATCTTGTGCACACACACACCTCAATGCCTTCCTCGAATTGCGTCCATCCCAGGCACGAGGGAGAGCAAGGCCTAAATGTCTCCAGATCATCCGTCACGACTCCCACCCCCACCCCCACCCCCTCCACTCCTGGTACAGCGGCCTCCAGCCATCACCCCCCCACCCCGCCCCTCGTGATCTCGCATCCCCAGGGCCGCCACCCTCACCAGCTGTTCCCGGCGGCTGGAGCTCCGATCGGCTGGCGCCCGGCGGCCCCGAACATTAACGACACCCAGGAGCCTGGCCTGGAGGCTCAGGCCCGAAAACAGACTCCAACTCCCACCGCACTGGCGACTTCCAAAGAGCTGCAGTTCAGCATTTTGAGCGGAGCTTCCGGAAGCAGGCGGGAGGCGGAAACCGGATGCCCGGAGCAACCATTGGCTCTCCTCCCCGCCCCCAGTGCTTTCTCGCCTGGAATCTCCTATTTTAACTCACAGAAAACCCAGAGGCAAATAAAGTCAACACTGCCGTGCTCAACGTTTATTGGTTTCTGCCTGATATTCCAGAAACTTAAACAAAGTGGAAAAAAAGTGGCGTAAACGAAAAGTTGCACACACACCCGGGGCTAGCTTTGTGGTTTAGCCCGGTTGCCTTGGAGACCGACGGTAACACCAGTGGGAAACCAGATGTTGAGAAGCAATGGCCACGTTAGCCCGGTTGCAAGCTCGGTCGACGCTTCTAGGACGTCAGTACTACTTTAGGAACAGGTAGGTCATCAACTGGGGGGTTCACTCGAAGAGCTGAATATGAATACCCCCGATTCTAACAAACTTTTGACTTTCTGTTACTCACTGCACTCAGTTCTGTACTCAAATCTGACCCGTGAGACTTAGCAAGCTTCTGTCAAGTGCACAAGGATGCATAAATTATGTTCTCTTTTTTCTTTGTAATGAAAGTTGTTTTTTTTTTAAAGCAGGTAATTTGAAGCTCTGTACGCGTCCTTTCCACCCCAGGCTCACCGATTTTGGAGTCCCCTTTTCATCTCACTTGGGTTCTGATTCCCTACATGTGGAACCTCCCCTGCACACCCTGAAGCTGGACCTTCTCTCCATGCTAGCACTCTCCTCACTCAGACGGGGGCATCTTTCCCGCTGCGGCCCCCACCTGTGGATACCCACTGTGGCCTGCAAGGGCTCTCTGACCCACGCTAAGCACTAGGGACCCCCGCCCCCCGGCCCCCCTGCCCCACCCTCGCCCTCACACCCCATCTAGCACAGATCCCCACTTTCGTGCTCACTGCCAGTTCTTTAGGACTTAATTGTTCCGGAAATGAAGTGAAGACAAGTGACAAGGAAGTGGTAGAAAAATGAGTAACGAAACACTTTAAACCTACACTGTCAACCTGCAGGATAGTTTATGATCTAATAATCCTCATGTATTTGTAGTTCATTATTCATTGAGCTGTGACATTATAATAAGGAGGCCTATTAATGAAAACAAAACATAACTTTTAGCTTCTAAAATGTAGTCTTATTTCTCATGATCAAGTAGTTACTGTCCTCTTGTTAGGCACCTAGGTGATAATCACAACACAAAGTACAGGTTAAGCATAATTTCTGCCTTTAAGGAGCTCGTAGTGAAATGATATGCAAAATAATAATAATAATAATCTTGCACATCAATATATCTGACAATACAGAGCGACTGATACTGGAATTTTATTCCTGGTATCTACAATAGTTACAAGTTATATGATAATGAGAAAGAAAAACTTAAATTTTTAATCTAGTGTTTATTCAGTAGCTAATACACATAGGTCAGAGCACAGTATGTTGATGTGTAAAAGGCATAATTTTTGCATATTGTTGGAAAGATACTTAACAACACATCTTTTCAATTTCTATTTATTGTCAATTAATTGCTGGCCACTAATGATACACATGAATATAGTGTTATCCAGGGTGATAGTACTGACTTCTAGTTGATGATGAAGTGACTGGAAGCTTCCAGCTTTATCTTGATGTTTTATTACATTCGTGGTAATTTTTTGGTCTTTCATCATTAATAATTCATTTAGTATTCATTGTGATAATACTGATCATAATAAATTTATTTCAAATTCATGTAGATGTCATATTTTATTCACTGTTATAGGATTTTCATTGTAATTTGGAACTAATTAATATACCATTAAAATAAAGTGTTACCCGCATTTTTCATTTTAAACATAAAGTGTCTAGCGGTTCATATTTTATGAGTATTCAGCATCCCAGTGGTAACCCAAGTGTCTGTAAATTTCATTTTTAAGCAGTTAAAAAAGGGCAACAGAAAACCTTATATAAAAGTCAAATTTCTGCACATAATTTAAGACTAAGCAGTATGTTAACTACTAGTTATATTTTTTTTTACTTTCCCTTTAAGATGTACAGTTCTTAGCATGTGTACTTGTATTTATATATAGTATTTGTAACTCCAAAAGGAACTAATGTATGTTTCCAGGCCAGACTGTTTCCTACCAGCAATATAGTAACACGTCAGTCCCCATTCCAGTACGTTCTCACTGATACTTGTCATAGAAATTTTTGGGTTTTGTTAGGGATGTTGGTGTCTTTTCACATTTTAGTCTATTTATCTTATCGTTTTTAAGAAGATTGGTGCTATTTTATGCTGCAAGATTTCAGTGTTATATTGGAAAGGGCTTGCACGCATGCTTCCTGTTGCCTTTTATTTCTTCCCTTTTCCCTTCCCTCCTTCTTCCTGCCTTTGTCCTTTCTTCTCCGTTAGAAGCAGTGATGATTACGATGCCAGTCTCTAGAGCCAGACTGCGGAGGATCAAATCTCAGCTCTGATACATGCTAACGTGTGACTGGGCAATGGGATAGAACTCTCTCTGCCTCAGTATTTTCCTCAAACTAAAAAATGAGGATGATAAGGACTTCCTTGGTAGAGGTGTTGAAAGGATTATACGTGAGTTAATTCACTGCTATGTAAAATGCTAGGAACTGTGTCCGGCACATAAAGTACTAATGTAACACATTACTATTCTCTGTTTCTTCTAACAGATTCTTTTAGGGATCCGCCTGTCGGTTACCTGTAATCACCCCAGGATTTAAGTTGTTAAGAGTATGGGCCACCTGTTGGCTCCTCAGCAACTTCTTTATCCTGAAATGGGGAGGGATTTCAATATTGCAAATAGGTCTAGTGGGGGAAGCTTGGGCTGCATCCTCACAGGGATTAACTATGCCACCAGACACGCTGTCCCTCAAGGGGAAGCAGCTTTGGTCAAGAAGGTTGAGTGTTAAGACCAACATTAACTATGTCTCTGGAACCACTGGGAACGCCATGGGGGACAAAATAGACAAGACGCCCCTGAAATGTGACTGTGGGGAATAGTACAAAGATCTATGAGGATGCATAACGGAAAGGCCTAACGTAGTCTGGGCAGTGGGGGAAAGGCCCGTGGAGGAGAGGACTTGAAGCCGCTCTGGCTCCCAGGCGGAATGCAGAACAGGAGCCGTGATGTTTGTTTATCTGCGCCTCCGCTGTCACTGGGTACCTGCCGGGCCACCATACAAATATAATGAACCTTTTTCTTCTACTCCGAATTGTCTAGAATGATCTCTCTCTTAGTTGTATTCAGCAAATGTTCTTGTTTCACATGGTAATCTTCTCCCAGGGCCTTCCGTTATTAGGAATGCATCTAATTCCCTGTGTGGTTTTCAGTTTGTTCTCCGCTCAGACTGCACCTGACACTCCCGTTCCCATCGCTGTGAATTCTCTCCACTGCTCTCCTTCACACCTGGGGCACGGACTCAGATGCATACTTTTTGTTCCTCCCTTTGCTTTTGTGAGTCCTTTTGGGTCAGGCCTTCTAGGTAAGCCTCTTTCCTGCTTATTCTAGAACTATAATCCATCTACTTCTTTCTCCAGATACTTGTCACTGACAGCCTAATTTCTAACCCTGTTTTCTCTCTCTCAGCCAACTTTATGATATTGTCTAGGAATTTTATTTTGCGAAGTGTTTTTCTTTTCCATTCTGTTTTTGTTCCAATCATAATAAATACATTTGATGAAATCTATGTATTTACTCTAGCATGAAAATGACAACGAAATAACCCGCCCAACAAAACACAATCCTAAAGGAATTTATTTTCTGGAAAAGTAAGAAATAAATGACCAGCCATTCTTTATGCACTCAGCAAACATGAAATGCTAATTATGGGCCAACCAGCATTCTGGAAGAGAAGTCACTCTGTGGTCCCCAGTCGTTGCCCTGAGCAGTATCACATTATCAAACTAGGATGGAGGGGAGACTTGTAATGACTGGTAAAGTTATGATTGAGATGTGTCTTGATCCCATCTTTTCTTGCTGTAAATTAGTAAGTCTAATGACTGAATTTCTTCATTTCTTTATAAACCCTACGGCTCTGCCCCCTGCCTCACTTAACTGAAACAGACTTTCTGAGAATTCTGTCGAGAATTGGCATGTTGTGATGGGCCCCATTTACTTCGAGAAAGTTCATTTAACCGATGCATTGAGCGAGCTAGGCAAGCTTTTTTCTCTTGTAAGATATGTGTAGTGGCATTCACATAGGAAGCTCAAATGCTGTGGTTTTGAAATCATGAAAAATAGCACCTTGCTTTTCAATTTATAACAATCACTTGGAAATTAATTAGTTGCAAAATAGGTGATTATAAAAATGTTTTTAAAGTAAAGCTGTTGAAAGCACACAGCCCCCCTGAGAAAGATTAATTGTTGAAACACAGCTCATGGTTTCTGTAATGCTTTATTAAGTATTTTAATTTTATGTAAAAGGATATTTGAATTATTATCATTTTGGAAGAAATTAAAGATAAAGTTTAACGGGTGCATTCGCTTTAGTGACTAATAATGTGCTTTATTTTTTTTTTTTTTTTTTTTTAGTGTTGTGGATGTATTTAGGAAAAAAGAGCATGAAGCAGCAGTCAAAATCCAGAGCTGGTTTCGAGGATGTAAAGTTCGGGCGTATATCAGGTACGTGATTTGGGCACGGAAAGTTCCATAAAAATACGCTCCAAAGAAAACGTCACTTAGGCATGTAGTGCTCATGTCAATTCCTCTTCTATGTTACTTGTAATGAAGTTAATAAATTATATGATAGCCTTATAAAAAATTTATAACTGTTTTGGTCATCTTTTCTCACATATCAAAAAACTAAATTACACTGACCATACATCTACTTTAAAAAATTCTCAATATCATCAACATACTTGCTAGCATTCTTCTCTTCAGGGGTTCCCTGATGGTGTAGTGGCTAGGCTTTGGTGCTCTCAACACCATGGCCTGGGTTCGATTCCCAGCCAGGGAACTACCCCCCAACCCCCGCCAAAAAAATTCTTCTCTTTGAATTCCATACGGTATGACAAGTGTCTGGACTTGTATTTATAGCAATGAATTCATTGGTAAGAAAGCAACACACACACACACACACATACACACACACACACACACACACACACACACACACACTAGCTATTCCAATCCTTTCAACATGTTAGTAAGTGAAGGTAAATGATGTCATTCCTACTTCAAAGAGACTGAACCTGACCTTTAACTGTCTCCACTTGTTCTTCGGTGCTCAAAATTTCCCTCAGTTTCTTCGGTTCTGAAAAATACACTTTCTGGGGTAAGGTAGGGGAAGAATATGCCTCTTCTGCAGTAACTCGGAATTGGGGCTGGGGATTGCACAGTAGATGTCCTTACATTATCTAGTAGGAGCCAGACATGCAAATTGAAGTGTGAAGACGCTGTTTCTCCCTTGGCCACAAGACAAACTAGGAACATGGCCGCAAAGAGAAGATTTGGGAACTGAGCAGACTCGGCATCAGCATGGACAGAGTGGGACAGGGAAAGAACAAAGCAAGGGACTGCTCCTTGATTCCAAGAATCATCTCTAAGTGCTGACAGTTACTCACATCAGTAGTGCCTTGGCTTATTTCCCAACACATCCCTGTGACCTGTTTTATGCTCTCAACATTCAAAAATAGTTTAGTCAGTAAGTATTGAAGAGTAATTGAAAAATTTTTAAAACCGTGTAATGAGAAGCCCAAAGGAAATCCTGAATAGTTATCTATGAATTTTTTTCTCTTTCTCAGAATGAAGGATTCTATCCTAGAATGATAACTCTACTCTTTATCAGTACACATAAACTTGACTTTGATTTGATTTCTTGAATTATAGGAAGGTATATTCTAAGCAAAAACTTAAGAGATGGCTTTGTTTCTATGAAAGCATACTAATAAGTATTTTTGTTTTCACCCAGGTATTTACACAGAGTGGTAACAGTTATTCAGAAATGGTGGAGAGGTTATTTAGGAAGACAATATCATCAACTAATTGTGAAGGTAAATATTATAATATAAAATATATACATTAGGTCAGACAATTAATTTTGCAAACTCTTCCTAGAAAAAGTGCTACGTACCTCACTGCTGAAGATCACTATGGTCACCTCCAAAGTACTCCCCTTGGGAAGCTGTGCACTGATGCCAGTGCGTAGTCCACCCTGCAAAGCAATTTTGGAACTCTTTTCTGGAATGGCCATCAGAGCTGTCGTCATACCTTACCAAGGTTATGACACCTTACCGAGTTATTTGTACAGTGATGCCAATGTAAGCGCACAATGGCAAGTTTGCAAACTTAATTGTCAGATTTGGGGGACGATGACAGGTCTGATGGCCATTCCAGAAGAAGAGTTCCAAAGTTGCTTTGAAAGATGAATTGGGTGCTGGTGTCAGTGCCCAGCTTCCGAAGGGGAGCTCTTCGAAGGTGACCGTAGTGATACTCAGCAGTGAGTATGTAGCACTTTTTCTAGGATGAGTTCACAAAATTAACTGTCGAACCTTGTGTATATGTTATCATTAAAGTTATACGATATACTGTAACTTATTCACTTCAGTCATAGTTGTAGGTAGTTTTGAAGTTATTTATAATAGTTTTATAAGAACAAAATGGGATTTAATTTTTAATATATGACCTCCTCTTAAAAGCCTTTTCTGATTTTTCCATGGAGAATTGATGGAAATATCAATTTATACCCAAATGATACCAGATATTTTATTTATATTAAAGCAACTTTCATAGTGGATGCGTTTACATGTCCTTAAGGGTTGACGGTTTTCTCTACTCCTAGATGGCTAAATCTCTCAGAGTAGACACTGTAGCTTGTTCATTTTTGGATCAGCAACATTTAGACTCATCCTTGGCCCATAGCACAGTTAATAAACATCAGTGGACTTGATGTGCCCAAAATTAATTCTACAAAATACAAAAGCAATGCAGTTTTTTTCCATGCTACTTAGCATTTTCTACTCTTGGCTGTTTTGAAGATTTGCCCTCAGAAATGTAGCACACCACAGCCATCTATATCCACTGATAGACTTACATAAGTGCATGACAGCATGCCAACTCGTTCTTCAGCTGAGCTTTAGGAAATGGAGAAAAGGGTAGTTTTCTTAACGTAAAATGTGCAGGCTTCTAATTGTTGGCCTGCTTCTTTAATTTTCTGATTTGTTACTACAGAGGGTGCCAAAAAAATATATACAGATTCTAAGAAAGGAAAAAAACTGTATTAAAATTGTAATAGTATATACTGATAACAAAAGATGAATGCCAGTTATGTTTGACTTCTGCAGTTACAAGAGGTGCTCGAAGTGGTCACTGTCAGTGTCCAGACACTTCTGATGACAGCAAACTACTGCTTGAGCAACAGTGACCAAAGTGTCCACTTGCATCACTGCACATGCCCTTTCAATTTCTTCCTGAAGTACCGCCCATGTAGGTCGTTTTCTACAGCACACCACATCTTTTAAGGTCCCCCATAGGTAGAAGTCAGGGGGTGTTAAGTCAGGAGAATGTGGGAGAAACTCAACTATACATCTTTGTCCTGTGCATTGTCCTGGCAAATGGTCTTGTGCTCCTTGAACGACAACCACGCTTCCACCATCTTTGACTGTCCTGCCTGTCCCATGGTGATGCTAGCTTTCAATTGACACCATCTTTTGAGTGAACATCATACTACACATTGCCACCGTAATTCAATTCAACTTTGAAAAGTAATACATAGATAACATCTCTTAATATGTGTATACAGTTTTTTGATACCCCTGGTATTTTCTACCCTAATAATTTAAATTTGTTCATTTTTTTCTTGATTAGTAACATCAAAGTGCAATTAAAAGATATAGAGAGGGAAAAGGAAAACAAGTAGAGAACTAATTGATAAGAGTTCACCTGCAGTGAGAAAATTTTAGAACATGTTAAAGTCTGGGGACTACTTGGAGGAAGAAACTAATATTTGAGATTAAATGAAATACAGCCCAGATCTGCTCCTCCTCATAGAACCCCTTATCCAGGTAAATGGTGCAACTGTTTGCCAGAAATCCATGCATAAGGGTCAGTCACCGTCGACTGCCCGCCACCTCCTTCTCCCTCATCTCCGGCTCCTATGGGTCATCAAATCCGTCCTGTTTTCCCTCCTGGAAGTCTCTTGATTCCAGTGTAAACGTCATCGTTTCACTCTGTCCCGATAGTCCTCCTTGCCGTAAGGTGCAGCACAAAGTTCACACTGCCCCACGTGACATGTCTCCCGGTGGCCCCTCCTGTAACCTCACCTCCTGAATGGATTTACTTTGGGCACTGGCCATCGCCACAGTATGCACGGTCCTATGGGATTTGTGCAAACGCTCTTTGCTCTGCCTGGAATAGCCTGCCTCCCATTGGTCTGAACCCCTACTTATAATTCAGGATCAACTACAAGGTGGACCTTCCCTGGTCGCCCGAGGCTGATTAGAGAATGCTGGGAGGTTGCAGATGTGAGGTGTGTCTTCCTAATGGTTTGTTCATGCAGGAGCATGTGTCACTGTGATCATGCATTTGTTTATTTACGTCCCTCATTTGACTGGGAGCTCCTGAATGGCAGAGACCGTTCTACGTATTGTATCTCAAATGTATCAACAGTCCACCTGCACCTACACAGCCTGCAGGCATTTTTGCTAACTTGATAAGTGAATAATTCACAGGGCTATAAGTTGAAAGACTTTTGCTGTGGTCAACGTGGCTGATGATTAGTAGCAATACGTGACAAAATTATTCACTACCCCCTGCCCCGTAGAAGAGTGATGTATCCCCAACCCATTGATATGGGGCTAGGCCGATATTGTGAGCAGCTGGGACAAAAGCCTCACCCAAGGTGAAGCTCAAAGAGGCTTTCTCCCTCTTCCTTTCTCGGGCTGCTCCTTTAGCCTTGGGGCTAAGATGAAGAGACTTGTGGGGCCTTACCTACAGGGAACCTTAGCCCACAGGTAATGTGAGTCAGAAATGAACTTTTTGTTTTGTAAGCTGCTGAGAGAGCTGCCTTTTTATCTCAGCAAAGCTGACTAACAGTTATGATGATGACAAAAGCATGGATGTTTCTAAGAAACTTTCCGAATGGCACACTCAGTGAAGCTTACCAAAAGGTGTTGCGAGCTCTGCGTTTGTGGTGATGTTAGGACACCTCCCTGTGGTGATATCCCAGAAGGAGGTTTTGCTATCTCTCAGCAGAGTGTCTGGGACACCATAATTAGCACTCGACAAATGCTCATTGAAGCGAACTATTGAATGGGAGCTTAGATTAAGCGTCATAGCTGGAGATAAAGGTTTTAGTGCCAGCACTATAAGATGACAGGACTTTCCACCTGATGGAAAATGTCTCAGAATAGTGGAGCAGAGAGCCAACAATTGGGGCTTGTGGAATGCATTAGATAGGCTTTAGTCTGAGGAAAGGGAATTATAGGTAGATAATAAATAGAAAGGCAGAGACATCATATGACAGGAAGCAGAGGAGAGAAGTGTTAGAAAATGGAGTTGCCAACAGTCTCGAATGTGACAAAGGTCAAACAGAAAGTAAACTGTGAAGATAGAAGTCTAAGGATCTCTTTAGAGAGATAGGTTCTTATTTTTAGGCAGCCTCCGTCAGAATTCTACTACACCAGAGTAGTTCTCCCCAACTTTTAAATGATTCCTGCAGTGACATCAACTCACTTAGCCAGTCCTAACGGGTCATGCACTCTCCGCGACAGTGGCCTCATTAACCCACAATCATAAAGCCATTCCAGTTTTCTTTGGTGATTAGACTCTTCCTTGCTTCCTGGATGACTATTGCTTTTGCTTCTATAAATTTTCAGCCTTCATTTCAGGCCTCCCTGCTGACTTTCACGCTGCTGTATCTGGCAACATAACCCCAATTTGTCCATCTTAAGGGCCCAGGACCACTGATTTGCAACCTTGAAAACCTTTTCTGATAGTGAGGCTGTGCTCTGATTCTCCTTGTTATGAACAATGAATCCCACCCCCGCCCCCCGATATGGCTGATCAGTGCACATGCATTTCATACCTGCTAGACTCTTGCTGTCACTTCACTGCAACCTGCCCTTCCCACTGGATACCCAAATGGTCCTACTGTTTGGGGACCCTTCTTGTTTTCAGCTGTACAGTGTTCTACAAGTTAGCTTGTCCTTACCACTCTCCGCTTTGCATCATGATGGCGAAGTGAAAATAGTTATTCCTATAGGCAACAGTACCAGCCTTTTTTGTAGCTCTAGTGCTTTGAGTGTTATTTGAGTGAATTCATCAATATAACCTATACAGGCTGGCCATCTACATCTTATCCTTTTAAATTTCCTTTTATTTGTTTGTATTTTACCATTACATAGTTTACATTGTGTTTATAGCAAATACATTTTTTTGTTTTAGTCATCACACTCTCAGAACACTACCCTAATATATGTATTAATTCTATATGCATTATCATGAAATAGTATACATAACTATAGTCCTAAATAGCTCAATGTTATGTTTTGAAATTGAAATCATTCAATGAATAACGTATGTATGGCAACCACATCAACAGAATTTAATTGAAACCTTTTGTTAATTAATAACCTATGGTAGAACATTTAATTTATAAAGTCAATTATTATTAAACATAGCTTAGTTTTGAAATTACAAAAACAATTTACTTTATTGCTGAAAACCAAGGCTCACAATATTTATTTACTGCCTACCATTTTACTGCTTCTTACAAAGTTTTTTTTTATTTGATTAGTATTTGAAAGAGTAATAATGAAAAGAAATTTTATTAACCTTAAATGGGACAAAGGATGACATCTACTCTCAAATTCCATTATATGTTGTCATGATAAATACCAGCAGGGCTTTTTTAAAATTTTATTTGTGGTTAGCAAAAATATATAAAACCTTGGCTACTATTTTTAAAACTGATGAGAGTGACATGATTGCTTTTGCAGACATTTTAATTTTTCTTCATTGATTGAGTAAATGTTCCTTCTATAGATTAGAAAATGCCCAACTCCTTTTATAAATTTCTTTATGGGATTTCCAAATCAGTTATAAATTAATAAAACAACATTTATCACCCTTTAATGTCAGAGCAGAACACTGAAACGTAATTTTTTTTTTCTTCAGGGTCTTACCTTTTAAATAAACACCTAAGTCTGGATAACTTTAGACTCTGACTTGCCAATCTTAATTTAAACCTTTAATACCATATTTTCATTATAATTATGAAATTAGTTTAGATTTGGTTTACCTGCTTTTAATGATTATTTTACTAATAACTGAGAAACAATATAATTGTCTTTTAATTTTTTTGTGGAAAAAGAAAGGTTACCATATTTTTCTGTGTGTAAGACGACTCCTCCTTTTCTAATCCAACATTAAGAAACGCTCTCAAGTGTCTTATAGTCCCATGTATAAGACAACCCCGAATTTTTGGTCTAAGAATTTTAGACAAAAGTATCATTTTTTTTTTAAGTATCATCTTATACACAGAAAAACATATTTTAAAAATCAGCTGTTGATAATGACCACATTGGTATCAGTTGCCAGCAAACAAGGCAAAGCTTATGCACAAATACTCATGATTACTTGATAATAAATCATTTTAATGATTATACTCAGAACTAGGAAACGAGGGTGACACTGATGTGGAAAATAACAAAGGCTCAGGCCCACCAGGTCTGTCACCCGTATGTGCACGCTTTCTAAAGGTCCCATTGTCATCACTGTAATGTGCATATTTTCTCTGTCTTACCCGATCTAGCAAATAAAGCCCGTTGATCTGGTCAAGTTTATATAGATGTATTACTCAAAATGGTCTCTTTTCATTTATTATTTTTTTTGTACTTTCAAAAGCATATAGGCTAGAGAATTAGGAATAAGTGTAATCTCAATTACTGGTTTACATGAGACTGATACGTTGGAATCAAAGTGCTTTTCCACCTTCTAACCATAAAATTTGGAATTCTCAGGCTTAACAGCTATATCTCCCTGTCCTCTTCATCCTGAATAAAATTTAACTTCGTTTTTTGTTTTGTTTTTTTGTTATGTGGGTAGTTCCCTGACTGGGAGTCGAACCAGGGCACAGCGTTGACAGCACCGAAGCCTTAGCCACTACACCACTAGGGAACTCCCAAATTTAACCTCTTAATACATTTTGGATTTTTGCTTATAGTTAAATTACATACTTCTGGCCACAGAATGTGTAACAGCACGAGTGACAATCCCTTTCACAATGACCACTATGTCTCTAAGCACCTTAAATACTTTATCTCATTTTAATCTTCACAACAACTCAAGGAAGCACGTAACATCCCATTTTTTGTAAGGATGGAAATCAAAACTGGGAGACCTTGAATAACATGTTCAAAGCCACATGGTTGGAAAAAGCAACGTGAGGACCTGCGTTCAGGTCTGGCTCGGAAGCTCATAGCCCTTGATGCTAACAGAATGATAAAGATAAGAAATAATATCTTTTTTCTGAACCCAGGCTTTTTCCAATATCTAATTTCCAATATAACGGTATTCAGTGGTTACCTCTGCCTCAATATGACTTGAAGAAATATGATTTTAAAGTAAATATTTTGAATCCACCTCAAACACCAAGAATTATGCCTTGATTGCTATAGCAAAGAAAGAGAATTTAAAATGAAGTAACATCATTGTGCTTATTTGTAAATAACATATTGCACCCAACTGTTTCCTAATTGCTCAGACTGTTGATAAATAATCCAGCCCTGCTGCTCTGCACAATTTGCTTTGGACCAGACCAGGCAATTGAAACGATACTAATTACAGTGAAACCCTTTTACCTGAATCCTGCTTCTTGTGGGAAGAAAACCCCTGTATAAAAGGTTAAGGCACTTACCTCTGATTTTTGCCTGAAACCTGATACCTATTAGTTGAATGAATTTTGATTGAATAGGAATGGATGAAGTTGTATTTTGTATTGAAAAAACATGTATTTCATTGCTTTACTGTGTATTGTCCTGTCATGCATTATATTCCTTTTATATTTTTAATTAAAAGATAGAACAGATGTGGGAGCTTTAGTTAAAGCAATATTTTCATTGAAATAAGCTGTATTGCTAACTGATTATTTGCTATAATGGAGAGCTATATATTAACAGGCAAATGTGTCTCCACTAGAAAAAAAAAACCAAGACTTTAGGAAGTCTTCACTATATCAGGGGATTTGCTGTAACATGATATCATTGTATTTATGATTTTATGGTGTTAAAAATGAATGGTAAATGAAACAAAATTCCCAAGGATTACTCAGGAGGCAGCAAAGTACATAACATTTTGTACAGATGGTTGGAAGGCACAATTCTCTTCCATCACTGCATCCATATCCTTGAACGATTTCGACTGAAGACAGCATTTCTTTGAATTTTTCATTAAACCAGACGTCTTGAAATATGAATTCCTTTTATGTTTCTGTGAGTTTTGGCTAAAAGAACCCCAGTGAATAAATCATACAATACTACGTGTCACCAGCACTTGTGACTATTTCTGCTTTGTTATTGTATTCTCAGTAGAGCACCATTGATTGTCAAACTCAGCGAAGAGCATTTTATGATCATATATCTCCATTAGCTCCTCGTTTGACTACCAGAGATTTTTCTGGTTAAGCCTGCATTATGTATTAGGAAGCCTATCTCTCCAATACAAAGTTTGATTTCATTTTTCTAAGCCCAGAACTCTTATTATGTATTATGTATAAAGATTCTTATCTTTTATATGTAAAAATAGGCTGTACTGTCTTTGTGTAACTGAAATATATGCCATCTTTTTTTTTTCTTGATTCACAGATAGCGTATTATACTATGAAGATGAATCTCTACAATGCAATGGCTGTCAGGGTAAATATTTCTTCACTTGTTAAACAAATGAAAAGTCAATTGTGCCTTGAATTCGCTTTTAATAAAACGAGCAAACCAGAATAATGCAAATTTGATGGCTATGCTAATGGTAAAGACAGAAAGGAGTACATAGTTAAAAAGTTAGCTATACTAAATAATCTTGGCAGTATTAAAAATTAGAGTAAAATGTAAAACATGTAATTATCAGTGCTTATGTTTTAGAATGTTAAATATCTCTGAGCCATTGCTGGAGAGAGACTAAATATTAATGAAGCAATGTATTAGTTCCCATATGTCATATAGAATATTGTGATAAATAGATGAACATGGTTCTGGAATATTAGATTCCTGCCCAATACAAATCAATTAGAAATTATTCATGTGATTTAACAATAATAAAGTCAGCTTCCAGCTTAGAAGTTTTATTTCTATCATTTGTATGTTCAGTTTTTATGTGTTATTTTCCTAATGGAAAGCTGAATTTAATGATGATGAGGCTGGCTTGCACAGATTTGGGGAATGGGCACAATAAAAATTTTTCTTTTGTCTAAGACAGCATGCTAGTAGCTTAACTGTGAAGCTGTTGGAGAAGTTACTTAAGTGAGTTTCATTTAGGTCCTTAAAACCTATGTTGCCTTATATTCTCTTTCATTAATCTGTTAGTTCTTAACTTATACTCATAATGGATTTTATTTCGGGTGAAGCAAGATAGTAAAATACCCTCTGAAAGTCCTGTGGTGAACTATGACAAGTGCATTCACATTGTTCTATTTGTACTACTCTGGGGAGAGTGCTTTCCTCCAGAGGTGTGAGTGTGCTGGGACCCTCGCCCAGGACCCCCCGGAGTCACATCTGTACACTCCTCTAGTCTCCTGTAGTTTAAGGGGAAAAAAAGGAAAAGATGAAGTAGATCTTCTTGCTTCTTTTCCTGAAAAAGAGAGGCTGACACTCCACCTGCAGTGGGCTAGTTACCTTTCTTAGTGACATGGGAAAACAACTTTGTTTCCCTCTTTTATTGGGAATGCCACCCTCTGGGAATTTAAGAGGTTTTGATTCTCTGCCAAAGACTTAAGCTCTGAGCCTAACACACTGTCAGATTCATTCCTTTCTGCTCACCTCTTGTCAGATGTGTCTGCAGAGTATAAAGCAATAGGTGATTTAGCACGGAAAGCAGTTGATGACCGAAGAATTAGATATCCCCAATAGGTCACCAGGGGACATGGAGGCAGAGAGGACAGGGTTACAGAAATGCATTCTCCTGTTTATTTAGTCGCAGATCATCATTTTGAATTCTGATCCAGCTTAAATCATTTAAGATTTCTTTTACCTAGACTAAGCAACTCTTAAGACGCCCACATCAACCCAAGCCACTCTTGAGGCTGAGTTTTCCACTTACTCCAAGGTGATACTAAAGCTACCTTTCAAGGTCAACTTGTCTTTGATTAATGCCATGGCCAAAGTTGAACTTTACCTGAATCCTGTGATCCTGGACAATAGCACAGTTTAAAAGATCCCCCAACCCTCTTGTGTCCTGCAAATAGGTTACTACAAAAACAAACAAAGAAACAACAAAAACCCCCACCCTTCCCCACCTGACTTAGATAAGAAGCACTGATGTCCCCCTCTTCAGTATCATATGCATGCAAATTTTAGGAAGTGCTAATGTGTAACATCTTAGAGATCTCTTAAAAAATCTGTTCCATCAGACTTTTTCCTCTCAGTTTCAAAGATCTGTGAGAATGAAAAATGGTAATAATCTAAAGCTTACAGAGTTTTCAAGAGCTACAGATTCAATTGGTTGTTACAGGTAGAATTCCCTTTACCCTGGAAGCCTTTCACATGGTATTGATCAGTGGCATAACACTTAATGATAGTCCACAGGAACGTGAAAAGTCTCAACTGACCCTTTAATATTGAAGTCATTTTAAATGATTTAACTTGAAATTAATGCCTGAAAACACTTTAATTTAGATAGAAATCCTCACTTTCAGGAAAATAAAAGTCATAATAACAAGGGGATCAGTAGACTAAAGATCACCTGAACCAATCAATTTGAAAAATATCCGTAACTTTATTGGCTCTTTCCTTTTGGAATTCTGGATCTACATAATAAAAATTTTAATTCACAAAAATTAATCCAACTTGAAACATCCATTAACCATTTTTTTTGTTTTCCACTGGTGTCTAACATATTAAAAAAATATGAGAAGAGATTATATAGTGGTTTTAATTAAAAACGTTAAATATATGTCAGATATAAAGATCCCTCTTAGTCTCCTAAACTATTTATAATACTGTTTTCATATTTATAGTACTAGGAAGGATTTGTGTTTAAGAATAATGAGTCCAGTGGAGTTCCCTGATGGTGTAGTGGCTTAAGGCTTCGGCGTTGGCGCTGTCAGCACTGCGGCCTGGGTTCGATTCCCAGTCAGGGAGCTACCCACATACCAAAAAAAAAAAAAAAAAAAAAAAAAAAAAAAAAAAAAAAAAAAAAAAAAAAAAAAAAAAAAAAAAAAGAATAATGAGTCCAGGATGAGATAAAAATAAAAAGATTAAATAATTCATGAAGAAAATACTGACAGTCTCATTTACTAGACATTATGTTGAACGTTCTAATAAATAAAAGTATCATCATGAATAAGACTTCTGCTGGAATGCCCACATATACGTTTAGTGCATTAATACTAGGTAGGTTATTATCAGTGAATTGTTATCCGTGTCTTCATTTATATTTTAGGCGAGCAAATATTTCTTCTCTCTTTTGATAATATTGAGGTTACATTTATTTGAGGAATAAATGTCAACCCAATGGAGGGAAGATCTTTGCTATGACCAGATGACTTTTGATGTATAAAGGTTTTGCCATTTGTTTTAGTGCTTAAAATAAACATTATTCATAAGACCACTTACATTTTGATGTTACTTAATGAGGAATATGCATCATTGATTTGACTAGCTGAATAGGTCATTTGGAAGTTGCCAGTTAACAAGCTGTAATCTGCTGAGCACACAATGACTTTGTTTAAAATTATCTATTCAGAGCTGATCAATGACAATAATTGTTTTATACCAGTCACTTCTGAAAGTTGTGAATTACTTTGAAGGACATGAATACTAGGTTTTTTGTTTTTTTGTTTTGTTTTGTTTTTTGGAAGTCATGATAACTGAGTCACCTTGAAATTAAGCAGAAATATTACTATCAAAGTCATCTTGCCTCTTGAAAGTACTTTCTTTAAAAAAAATTAGAAGTGTATTCACTCGTACTGGGGTATCAGTAGGAAATGTAGGCAGAATTCACGATGTCTAGGTTTTGGAGTCACGCAGAGCTGGGTTTGTAGCCAGACTCTGCCATTTACTTTTGCACTGGTTATGTGACCTTGATCAAGTTCCTTAACCTTCAGCTCATTCTGACAAAGCCATGTAAACATTGATAGATTATACTTTGGTGTGGATGAGTTTTAATTTGTTGAATATTTTCTGCCAATCCCTTCTGGCCTATAATGTTTCTGGTGAGAAAACCGCTGTAAATTACTATTGCATTTCTCTTGCTGTTTTTAGAATTTTCTCTTTAACTTTTGCCATTTTAATTATGGTGTGTCTCGGTGTATTCCTCTTTTGGATCATCTTGTTTGGGATTCTCTGTGCTTCCTGGGCTTGTATGTCTATTTCCTTCTCCAGGTTAGGAAGTTTTTCAGTTATTATTTCTTCAAATGATTTCTTGGTCCCTTGCTTTGCCTCTGTCCCTTCTGATAGACCTATGATTCTAATATTATTATGCTTAATATCATTCTAGAAGAATCTCAAACCATTCTCTCTTTTTTTTTTTTTTTTTTTGGATTCTTGTATCTATCTGTTCTGATTGGGTGTTTTCTGCTGGCTTTTCCTTTTGTGCTTCTATTTTATCTAGTTTAGTGACTTGTATTCTGTTCTTCATTTCAGTTAATGTGGTCATTATCTCTCTCTGGTCCTTCATAATGGTTTGTAAGTCTTCTTTAATGCTTGCTATCTCTCTGTTGAAATTATCATTCAGTTCCTTAAGCATTTTATAATCGTTGCTTTGAGCTCTTTTTCTGATGGGTCATCTGTCCCCATCTCTTTAATTTGAGCTCCTTTTCTCTGGTTTCTCATATTTGCATCCTCTCTGGACCCTCCCAGCTATAATTTCTTTGGGTTCGCTGCTGATACTGGGTGTGCAGAGGTCTGTGGGGGAGGGATGTTTGTGGCTTTGTTTCCTTCCTGTGGCTCCGGGGGTCGTGCAGGGTGTTTGGGTGTGATTGTGCCTTTCTTTTCAGTTTGCTCCATGCGGATTCTGCCCTGAGCTTTGGGGTCAGTCCTGTTTGCTGGTCTCTCAGATGGTCCTGGTTGTGGGATGAGAAACGTGCACACAGCCCCCTCTCTCCTTCTTCCTGGCCGGAGCATCCGCACCCCCACTCCTCACCACCCAACCGCTACCCCTCCCCTGGGAAACAGAGTGAAGGCCGGCCGCTGTGGTTTGGGGACCAGTGTGCACCTCCTGGGGCCACAGTGACGTGGGGGCAGTGTCTCACGCCCGCCTGTGGGCCCCCCTTTCCTCTGTCCCATGGACCCAGAGGGCCCAGGGCCTCTGGAAGGAAACCACATCCTTCCTCCTCCTCCCCCAGCGGGAGAGTTCCAGGTGGGGGCCCGAGGCTGTGTCCCCGCTGTTCCCTTTATTTCTCCTTTGTCTAACCCTTTGCCCACCTGCAGGTACCTTAATGCCATCCGTGGGTTTCTTAGCTGTGATTGTGCCTTGAGTAGAGGGCCCTTGGTTGGGGTCTAGGTGTCTTCTTAGTTGTCATCTCCTGAGGAGTTTTCCAGAGGTCCCTCTCATACCACCATTTTGTTGCACTCTGTCCAAGTTATAAAATTTTAAACTCAATACATTTAGTATAAAAAGCCCAGGTTTTTGGCCTAAAACCCAATGGACTGTATTAATTAATGATCTTTTCCTAGTAACAAAAATGTTTAGAGAAGATGTGAGTTCCTAGCCTAGCTAAATGTATAAAATTGGAAGGCCTTCATATCCAAAAGAGAATCATAGTGTGAGAATAATTCATAAATATGTGTAAACTGATGAGAAAGTTTAGGCAATGAAGTTAAGTCTCTATGCAAAGCTAAGTTAACATTTTTTTCAATTTTTGCTGTTTCTTCTTCCTCTACTCCTTTAAAGAAGTTGAAGTATTTGGGGATTTTTGTTTTCTACAAAATTAACACCTGTCTATTATCAATTTTGTTTTGCCTTTTTCTAATAGAGTTTGTATTGGCAAAGATAGAGCTTACGGAGATTGAGTCTCATGGTTTCTGGGGCATTATAAGGCACCTAGTAGAACATTTAAGTGCGTTTTCTTAGACCCCCCCAGCACTCCTCTCATCTAAAAAAAAAACTCAGATGCTTTCAACAGAAATGTTCATTCACTGAAAATTACCCTTCACTTTGTTCCCATTCTGTGTTGCAGCCGTGTAGAGAATGAGCTCTGAGATTCTAATTTGATTTTTCAGTCTATCACTAATAACTGTAAAATTGTGGGAAAATTGCATAACTTCTCTTTTTAGCAGTTTTCTCATCTGCAAATAAGTTGATAGGAGTATTTATCTCATAGGAGTATTCTGAAGCTTAAATGCATAAATACAAGCAAACCCTTAGAATATGCCTCTCACATAGTAAGAACTGAGTACATGTTAGCTAGCAAAATGCCATGAAGATACAAGACATTGTGTTTAAAGGTTTTGCTACCACTGAGTTTTAAATGCCCATTTAAGCCAGAGGGCAAGTGGGGAAGGGGTGGAGAAGGGTGGGAGGGGACCTCAAATACATGGTGATGGAGGGAGAACTGACTCTGGGTGGTGAGCACATAACACAACACATAGATGATGTGCTGTAGAATTGTACACCTGGGACCTGTGTCACTTTACCAACCAATGTCACCCCAATAAATTTAATAATTTAAAAAATTGATTTCAATAAGCTTAAATACAATCTTCAAGCCAGTTTGTTATGAAAAGTAAAAAAAACGTGTTTGGTGTGGAATTGGAAATGATGGTAGGAATTGGTAAAGCAAATTTTTAATCTTTCAATAGTTAATTTCGCATTTGGTATTCGTGAAACAATGATATATGTTTTAAAATAAATTATAATCTATAAGTATGTTTTTGTCTTTGTAATAGTGTATAATAAATCTTTGAGTATAATTTATATTTACAACTATATATATTGTTATATTGGTGGAAAAACCTAAGACTTTACTTGGTATGAGTTATCCATTATTTTCTTGATTTTGAAGAACTATTAATGTTTTCACTAAAAATGTTCACGGACATTTTTTTTTTCGATAGATTCAGAGGCGATGGCGAGGCTATTGGATCCGGAAGTACTATTTTAATTATTATTATTTGAAGGCATACCTGAGGGCTGTTGCAGAGACCAATGATACAATTAGGTGAGTGGTAGAATCACTAGATACTAGTGAAAATTTTAAGAAGGTTACTCGATAGATGGTGATCATTACCATATGTACAAATAATTTTTAAAACTCAATATATTTTTAGGCAGAAATGTATTGATAAGACAGAGATTCTATTTACCTTAAAAATTTATTGTTGCTATATATTTAAATATCTTGTAGTCTTGACTGTAAATCAGATTATATTACAGCTTGGATCTATGTAAAATAGTTTAGCTTCAGTAAATTGACTTCATTTTTAAGGTGAATTTATCTGTGAAAAGATTCCATTGGATATGAATGCTTCAATATGAGATGCCTCAGATGTATTTTGAGAAATGTGTTCTTTAGCAAACGCTTGCCTCTCAAAGAAGAAAATAAAATATCATGGAACATAATAAAATGGACTGCTTGACTGTCAGCTTTTATTTCCTCAAAGCTATGCAAAGATAGTACCTGGATTTAGGCCACAGGATGACATCTTCTGTAGATTTGTGCAAAGTCAAGTTATGGCAGCGTCATTCAGTCTGCTTTACCAAAGCTCTCTGTATTAAGTTTTCATACTGCTTCAAAAACAGTTTTGTCCCTATTGTTATATGCCCTATTCTAATAACATGTAAGTGACCATATGTCTATAACATATACTATTTAGATAACAAGGAAGGGTGACTAATAATAGTTGGCATTTATGTCATAGTTTCACTTTCAATTTTTCCCCATATGCTATCATATTTTACTCTTAAAATTCTTTGAACTAAAGAGAACAAATTACAATAAGTTGTTAAAGGTTTTATGTGACACCCTAAAATTATGTGTATCCTAAGAAATATCTAAAAACTAATTTCTCAACTTTTAAATTGCTCACATATGTTGTGTATGTAACAGGAACTGGTCTTTGGGATTAAGTATAGGCAATTTGTGAAGTTAATTTTTTTTTTGTCTTCAGAAGCGACAATAAATATTTGTTGAGGTTGTAATAACACATAGTCAAGGGGAGAAGCTGGAAAACTCAGAAACGTGTCGGCCACCTGGGATTTTCCTGAGAAATCCCAAATTCTGGAGGTGGACTGGCCATCTGCAAGTGGGAGATGTGAGCTTGTCAGGAGGAAAGAGCTCGTAGAGTGTGCAAGAGAGGGAATCTGAGGAGGGCTCGGGCTCAGGTGAGGCAAGTGGGGCTCTGAAGGCCTGAACGGGAAGGAGACATTCTCATTGTCAAAGTCATGCAAGTGTACACACTGCAGTTCCACAACCCTTGGCGTGTATCCTTAAATCTTACGTAGCAAAGCCCTCCCTTGCTTCACCCTAGTCCCACCCCTGAATAGGAGCAGGCCCTCCACGAGCCAAACGCGCAGGAAGGTGGTTTTGGAAAGACCTGCATCTTGATTTTACTGAGCCTGTGCCTAGTGCAGCAGTGCTGGGAGTTTGGTTCAGCCTGGCCTTCTTTATCAGATTATAGACTGTTCTTGTGTTTCCACCACTTGTAGAGTTTCTAAGCTACAACAGAAGTTGAATGTACAAACGCTTTTCCATCATCTATTAAAATCATTATGATGTTTTTGTCCATTGACATGTTACAAAATGTGTTTTTATTAATAGATTTATTAATGTTAAACCATGATTACGTGCTAAGAATATATGTGATTGGGCCATTGTTAAATAGTCTCTTGATTTATTACTGAAATACATCAGTAGTTTATATAGAATATTATATTCACTTTCATATATATGGTTAGTTATAATTTTCTTGTGTTGCAATTTACAGGTATGGTTATCAAGTTTTTGCTGTTTTAGATAAATTGAGTAGATTATATGGCATGGGGATTACTGTATGGAAAAACACTTCTCTGTTTTCTGTCTCAGCAATACTCTCCGCCTAGTACTTGCGGTCATCAGACATGTGGGTTTCCGGTGCGAAGCAATTGTCAGGCACTGGCTAAGTGTCCTACAATTTAACTCAGTTCTGACACTATGCACCTGGAGATAGGGTCAGATCGTACAGGTACAAGGCCCAGTCCCACAAGACTGTCTCGTCTGCACCCCCAACTTCAGATGTTAATCACAAGTGGTGGGTCCCAGGTTACCCACAACTTCTGTCCAACTTGGCTACAAATCAGATTTCCCAGCACCTCTACCTCAGGTTTAGTCATTTGCTAGAAAGGCTCAAGAACACATAAAAGCAGTTTATTTGCTAGAGTACTGCTTTATTATAAAAGGATATAACTCAGGAACAGCCCAGTGGAAGAGGTGCATAGGACAGAGAATGTCAGGACTTGTGTAGAAAGGATTTCACAGTTGATGACTAGAGCATTTCCCATCTCCTTTAAATCTGAGATCATTTGCTTAATATGGTAATAAGCATACTTAAAAGACACAGAATCTATATATTTATCCACCACGAAATTCAAAGCACTTTGAACTCCATAAAGGCACTAGGAAAATTTAGGTGAGACTAATGTATGGCGAAAGGGCGTCACACTATGTGTACTGTATAAAATGACCATTGACCATGATCAAGATGGATGTGATAGTGCGTATAAATCTAGATTATTGTATACACACATACATGTTATTATTATGTATTTAAAACCCGTCATCTGGAATTAAAAGTGCTCTAAGTCTATCATGAAATTTTAAAAATATTTTTAATACTAAAAGGATATATTTTAATTATCAAAATATATCCTCCCGAAGCATAAAGGTTGCTTTGCATTCGCTATAGAAAAGATGTGCCTACATCTTTCAAATAGCTAAATTGGTCTTTTAGAGTTTTGGTGAAGAATGACTAAATGGATTTATCATTCTTATGACCTTAATTTTAAGTTTAATACTATAGTTATGAACATGATTGCCAAAATGCTGGATTGGAGAACGCATCATCTACTAAAATTTATTATCAACGCTTTTATGATCTGGGTAGTGCTGATGAAATAACACGTTTCTGAGGACAGCCTCCAGCCCTTTCGGGATCCCTGGTAGCTCCGCCGTATTGGCATGGGCTGGGCTCTGTGCTTGGTGTCTTTGGTCATTCTGAGACCCATACATCCATGCATACACGTAACTCACCATATTGAAAACTAACTTCCTGTTCTTTGCCCGTTGCTGCTATTTTATGTGAACCACTTCCAGTTGAACTATGAGAAAGTCTTAGTTGTTTTGCATTTATAAAGCCTTTTTGTCCAGAGTATTCGTGTACATGACTCCTTTCTTAGTTGAAACAGTTTAATTTTGGTGCTTGATTATAGTATTCTCTCATTAAGATATGAAAGTTTTATCTTTATAATAATGTTGATAATTTTCCTATTTCTGGATGCAGTTCTTAACATAGTGTTCTTTAAGAAAAACTGTATATAAATATATATATGAATGTATAATTTTTTTGAAGATGATGGTCACATATTCTTTCATAGTACCTGAATATTTATTAATTAAATTATGTATTAGAAATTTGGAGGTGCCATATTACACTTTCAATAGTGACAATGTCTGATCTCTTAGAACATATAATACTTCTTTTATTTTGTTTCATGTTTCACAATAAGTATATAGTGAAGCAAACATTTGCAATAATATTCTGGTATTATCCGAAATGCAGATTCACATTTTCTGTATTCTCAGGGCTGTGTGATGTAGATGAAAGAGCCAGTATAGGGTCTTAACAAACCTCCACACGAACCTCCCATTGAAAACACTAGGAATTACTCTTTTAATCAAATAGAGCTATTGTCACAGAAGTGCATTATAAATTGCTACCATATATTGAGTGTGTATGGCGCTAAGCTCTTCATTCTCATTATCACCTTTAATTTCCATAACAAACCTGGGAAGTGGGTATTATTACCTAGTCTGCAATTCAAACAGAAATATTTTAGCTTGGCTTTATTATGTTTAGGACTTCCTCTAAGTAATATTTTCCCTAAAGTCCTTAATTGAAATAGAAATATCTGTATAGACATTTGATAAGGAATAAATAATTATCTTAAAGTAAGGCTAAGGGTAGGGATATAGGCAACAAACTATTGCCAATGAATTATTTGGTCAAATTAATTGGAACTCATTCAGAGCCAAGATTAAGCGTAATTTCTGTGTTATTTTTCTTTAATACGACCCATTCGTTTACTTTTGGAAAGATATTATAATGTTAGTCAATAAGGCCATTTATTTTTACTCAAGAAATCATTTTAAGTCAAAGAGTGATAGATTTTCTGTTGGCTGTTTTCGTAGACTTTGTAGACTCATATGGTAGGTAAACTGCCAGGTAGCCTGCATCAGGGGGCTGCCCCGTCGTGTCCTTTGGTTTATTTGTAGTCTCTGAACTCAGGTGAACTTCGCAGTCCCACAGTTCGTCTGTTGGGAAGCCGAACAGTTAAGTAGGGCCGGAGGGAAGGTGCGGAGCGTCAGCGGCTGTCAGGTGAGCCTTGTTACGCTGTCCATCCTCATTTACCTGTCCCACAAGATCTCTTAATGAAGTTAAGCCCCAAGTTCACTGCAATAATTCTGTGGCAAGAGTTTGCGCAGTGTAACAATTCATCACTTGTCAGGAAGGCACTTTTAGTTTATACGTTTAATAAGGGCATCCTCTAGCTTGGTTAATTAGAAGTGAACAGTTTGCATATTTACTAAATGCAGAGTGTCATTGCCACCACGGCCTGTTGCCTACATGAATTATTTCTCTATCTGCAATAAACAGCTGGGTAATTATTACCGCCATAATCAGATAAATTCCCGCTGTAAGGCTTTTCTTACACGGCAAGTCTTTGAACTCATCCAAAGCCAAGCAGAATTTATGAACTCCAGCAGCTAGGCCACTCTTTCATACTGTGGTGTCCCTGTTGCCTATTTCAAGGACATAAGTAGAGCACCATAGATACTGTGTAAATAGGGAGAATAAATACGATTACCTAAAGATAACATTTCAGTGAACCTCATTTAAAAAATACAATGTTCTGATCTCAGCCAACTAAGTGGTAGAGGCTTGGCTTTATCTGATTGTCCTTAGATGACAGGCCCTTGTAGCGAGGGCTCCCTCCCTAAGATGTAAAAAAAGTAAGTCTTAGTTTTTAAGAACCAAATAGTTTGTAATGTTAACTGTACGTGTGACTTTTTTCTTTTCTTTTCTTTTTTTATTGTTAAATCTATTGGGGTGACATTGATTAGTAAAAATTATATCGGTTCCAGGTGTACAATCCTACAGGGCATCATCTGTGTGTTGTAGTTTATGTTCATCACCGAGAGTCAGTTCTCTTTCCATCCCCATATATTTGAGACCCTGTCCCTTCTCTCCACCCCGCTGCCCCCAGACCCCAGATTACCACTAACCACTAAACTATTGATTGCAATGTGACTTTCTTCTGTGGAATCATTTTGTATATGAGGATACAATAATTATAGCAATTAATTTGGTAGAATTTAGGTGATAACATACTGGAATGCCTAACTTAAAATACAGTGGATATTCTTTGCCTTAAAAACAGTCTGTAACATCATCCATAATTAGAAATTAATGATTTCTAATTATGGATGTTACATAATTAGATTATATGGAATAGAATCACTTTGAAATGTAGAATGATATCAACCATTTGCTATCATTCAACCAAAATGCAGCCTTTTCACATACTATATTTTTAACAAGAATGCACTACCTTTAACAACCTGCTGTTTCAGAAAGTTTTAAAAGCAAAGTACATAAAAGGGGAAAAAAGCTTCATTTCCAAGATAGAATTAATAATAGGAAAAAACTTATTATACTGGGTATAATTACTTTACCTGTACATTAATTTTTTTTATGTTAACTCTTTATGCAATGAATTTCAAGCACTTTATGAAAATATGTATGTACAAGAAAAGAATAAAGGAAATATGGACCACAGTGAGGGGAAATACAGAACAGTAACACCAGCAGGGTGCTTGATCAGAGAGCGTGGTTAGTTAAGTACGCCCCATTGTCAAAGTGGAGAAGACGTCACCGCATATGCCCATGAACAGCTTTTCCTAACCACCAATTCTGTAAGACATTTTCCATATGAATCTCCAATGGGAGGTACCAAACAGTGTAATGAATAGTGACTTCTGTTACCTCTTTTTAACAGAAGAAAGCTTATCCGAGTTTCAAGTGGTGACATTTGGAAAGACAAGATGCCAGAGGGTAGCATTAAATGGTTACTTTCTTGAAAGCCGGGGGCTAGAATGTGTTGGTTTGTGGATGTAGCTATGTGACTGTCCAACTTAGTGGAACAGAGGATTAGAAATCCTTAGCTGATCTTTTGATAGGTGATAGATGGAAGAGAGTTCCTTCCCCCTGCCCCACTTTTTAAAATTCTGTGGTAAAGACTGGTAATGCCATTTTCTAAAATTGCTGATTGAGGTGTGTGTGTGTGTGTGCGTGTGTGAGTGTGTGTGTGCGCGCATGTGTGTGAGAGTGTGTGTGTGTGTGTATGTGCATGTGTGAGTGTGTGTGTGTGAGAGAGAGTGTGTGTGTGTGTGTGTGTGTGT